>CM035434.1:89866413-89928913 GCA_020310875.1 Ceratopteris richardii
TATACTTATACTCGAAAGAAGGATTACTTCCAAAACATAACTTGTGAGGGGATGGAGTAGATTTATGAATATTCTGATTTCTTAGAGGTAGATCTTGAACTCCATTGATAAAGAAGGGGCTAGAGTCTTAATATACTTCCCAAATTGACCATTTAAGTGTCTAAGATTGTTGTTCCTTTATGCTATGTGATTGGAGAGGACAACTCCAAAATAAAACAAACACCCACCTTGGGAAGATCCTGCTAAAAATCAAGCCTTAGCTAAAGGTGCAGTGAGCTAGTTTCACACACAATTTTTTTCAGTTGTAACTCCTTCTTTGGTTATCTATTTATGATGATTCTATTTTTTCTTTATTGCTTATGAAGTCTATCAAATTAAGTATAAATTTCATGATTGTTCTCTGAGTGAGCTCGGAGTGAGGTTGCAAACAATGGTGTGTCTTTGCACATAGGTAGACAACAACAAGGGCAAATAGTCTATCTTGCACAGGTTTTATATCCATGCTAGAGTATCAAAATAAAGTGTTTTAAAGTGTTGTGTATAGCTAAGAGTGCCTAGTTTCAGTTGAGGTTTTTTTCCCCAATTTAGAATTTGAGGTAGAGCCAAAATAGTGACTCTATGTCACTAAAGAAAACAACCTCTAAGGGCCTATGACCTTCCAAAGTTACCTAGGGGTGTTGACTCAACCCCAATAGGTTTATGGGTTGTTGCTTCCCCATAGCCAAAGGGCACAATGCTTCTATGCATAATGATCTTAGTAGTATCACCACCTTTTGACAATGTCTAAGCACATTCTACATTGCTTCTAGATCTAGAATAAACTACTCAAAAATAGCTTTCAAGGCTATTTCTTGGACCCCTCTGTAATTTTTGCCTAAGAAAGGATGTCAAGAGCTCCCCACTGTGCAAATCTTTTGTCTCCTCAGGTTTTCAATGGGTTTTGATATCTCCATGAGTCTGCATTGGAATTGGTTTCTCACCAATCTTGATAATAAACTTGCTTACGAGAATAGCATGCACCTCAACTTGGGGGCACCGCATGGCATGGTGATCAATACCTTCCTTTTTTCATAGATTATCTATTTTCTTGGCATGTTGGAAACTAAAAGATAAAGATTTAACGAAGTTGGAAAGAACTTGCATAAATTTAGCGAAGTTAGTGAAGTTGCACCCAAAATCAAATGGGCCATTTGTGAAAACCAAAAAGACTCTAGTGGGTTGGGCATTTTTGATGTTTGGGAAATGGTAGATAAGTTGGATACCAAGTGGATGATTAAAGAATGGTGGAATGAAAAATCTTCCTCGACAAAATTGATTCTCAAAAACAAATCTTTCTAGGTACAAGGGGCATGATTTAATCACTTTGATTTTTTTCCTTTTCCAATGACTCCTAGAGGTTTGGACAAGTTTGATCCTTAGAACTCGGCAATCTAGATTAGACAAAATGATTCTATTTGGTTCTCTATTAGGGAAATCAAAGAAATTTATTCGAAGAACCTCCAAAAGGCAAAGAAACTATGGAAAAAAGGGTTTCATATGTTGGATCATCTTTAGAATCAATCAAGAGAGAAGACGTTGGATTAGGTTTGAGGAGATAGATGCATCTAGGATAGTTGACTATGAAGATTGGTGTCTATTAAGACACATAATAAATTCTTGAGAGACCTCAAAGACTCAGCTCCTTCTTGGGCATGGTCCCCAACAAATTGAAAGGTTAATTTGAGTCAAGGATTACAAGTTGGATATGACAATGAGTCTCAAGAAGCACTTGGATTTGTATATCACCCTTGATAGGACATGATGTCTAAACTCATCCCGTATCAAATGCCAATAAAAGTTTGTGGACCTGTGGCATCCTCTCATTGAAAACAAAAATTGGGTTATGATGTGGCAAATTCTCCATTGAGGAATTTGGATGAATTTTAAAGCTAATAAAATATATGGGTCTCTTCAATGGTGCAAGTGTTGTCTCTCCGATAGAGAAGACCTTGGTCACCTCTTCTTTCATGCCCTAAGAATCACTCTCTTTGGTACACCCTTGCAGGGATTTTGCATTTATAGAGTACAATCAGGTGGAAGCAAGCATAACTTGGAGAAGCGAAAGGTTGCTCTTCTGCCTTGTGGAATGCCATCAAGGAGGAAGTGCTTGGAAGAAATGGAAAGAAAGGTGCACAACAAACTTTGACGATCATCTAAAGAAATGGTCGACTGAAGAATACCTTGGTTTGTAAAAAAAAAAAATGTAATTGTAAGAAGTACCCTCCCTTCACACACCATAGTATTTTCCTTTTGAAAATAAGAAGATGAAAAAAAAGTGGGCCTCTCATGAGGATGAAGAAGGATTTATTAACCTTATCTATAACTCTCTCCAAAACATTGGTTTCTTGTCAAATTCCTTCCGAATTCAGCGTATCACCATTGTTGCACGTTTGGGCTATCCTACCCATGTTATGTGGGGTATGAAGTACCCCAAGAGAAGTATGCCCCTTCACTATATGATTATTCGTTTATTAATTCAAGCAAGGGAAATTAGGCCTCGACCGGACTTCCTCTTTATTATTTAAAAAAGAAATTACATGTGCGCATGCTGCTGATTACATGTTGATGAAGAGAATACTTGAAAACATGACATCAGGTAGATGAGCGTCTTTGATGATCTTCAGGTACCATGATTCAGAGCTGAATTTGGCATGAGCTGCTTTAGCCTTTTTGATGAATGGAGAACATTTGCTTTGCCATGACAGGGAAGCGTTTTGGAAGATATGGAAAGAAAGGTGTGCGGCTAACTTCAATGACCATCTGAAAGAATAATCGATTGAAAAGTCCCTTGGCGTGTTAGGTAAATGAATATGTAATTATAAGAAGTCCACTCTTGTCAAATGCCATGGCATGTTCTTGTTTGAAACTAAAAGAAAAGGGTCACCCATACGGGCGATGAAAAATTCATTAACTTTCTCTCTAATTATCTCTAAAACGTTGGTTTCTTGCCGAATTCCTTCCAAATTTGGGCCATCATCATTATTGCACCTTCAGACCATCTGCCCCTATTCTATGGGATACTGAGATCTGAAAAGCACTATGCCCCTTCACTGTACAATTATTCTTTTATTAATTCAAACAAGGGAGACTAGACCTCGGCCAAACTGCCTCTTAAAAAAAAAAAAAAAAAAACTACATGTACGCTTCCTAGACGTATTGCTCATTACATAGTGATGAAGAGAATCCTTGGAAACATGACGTCAGGTAGATGAACGTCTTTCATGATCTACAAATGCAATGATTCAGAGCAAACCGATTCTTTGAATGTATCAACGATGCACACTTATGGATGGAAAACGGACACTTAATGTCGACAACATGGCGTGCACACATAGGTGCAACAAACACTTTTAAGAGTGGGAATGAATTATTAGAAGGAATCGTGCAATTTTTTTGAACACTTAAGTCAAAACGGTGAGATTCTTGGGCATGCATTTGACATACACTTGAATACTTACCACTCTCCTTAACAACAATCTTTAATACATATTACCAATCTCCTTAATAATCTTTAATACATACGTCAAGTAATCTTTGATAATTTTTGATCATGCCACAGTGATCAACACCTTCGTTCTTTGATCGATTGTCTAATTTTTGGCATGTTAAAGATCGAAACACAAAGATTTAGCAAAGTTGGAAAGAACTTGTTGAAATTTCCTCTAGGAAGAAGATTCCAATAGGAGAGGTGTGAACAAAATCAAATGGGCCATTTGTGCAAACCAAGTGGGTTAGGCATTTCAGATGTTAGGATAATGGCGAGTAAGATATCTGTCAAGTGGATGATTAAAGCATGGTGCAACACAAATGCTTCTTGGAAAAAATTGAGTCTCAAAAACTCGATGATCCCTCTAAAATTGAGGGGTTAAGATGGATCAATGGTAACAAATTAGATAGGACACTGGGTTTCAAGAAGCAGCTGGATTCACATATCACCCTTAACAAGAGATGGTATCTGAACTGGCCCTATATCAAATGGCTCTTTAAATTTGCGGATCTATGGCATCCTCTTATTGAGAACAAAAAATCAATTGTTAAGTGCAAAGTTTTCAATTGGGGAATTCGAACTAATGTCAAAGCTAATAAAATATACGGAGCCTCTCAATGGTGTAAGCGCTTCCACTCTAGTGGAGAAGACCTTAGTCACCTCTTCTTTTCGTGTCCTAGGACTCACTCAGTCTGGCATGCTCTTGTTGGGATTTTGCATTTATAGAGTCAAATCAAGTGGAAGCAAGAGTTAGTTGGAGAAGAAAAATGTTGCTCTTCTGCCTTGTGGAATGCCATTGAGGGGGAAGTGCTTTGGTAGATATTGAAAGAAAGGTCTACAACCAACTTCGACAATCATCTCAAAGAATGGCTGATTGAAAAAAACCTTGGCCTGTTAAGAAAAAAAATATGTAATTATAAGAAGTCCTCTCCCTTCAAACACTGTAGTATTTTGGTTTTGAAAATAAGAAGATAAAAAAAGTGGGCCTCCCATGAGGGCGATGAAAGATTCATTAACCTTCTCTGTAACTCTCTCTAAAACATTGATTTCCTCATGAATTCTTTTCGAATTCAGGCTGTCAGCATTGTTGCACCTTCAAGTTGTGCTACACATGTTCTATGGAATATGGAGAATCCCAAGGGCTTGTTCACTATACAATTGTTCTTTTATTAATTCAAACAAGAGAGGTTACGCCTCGACTAAACTTCCTCTTTATTATTAAAAGAAAATTCCAAAGAGGTACCATAATTTAGTGCTGAATTTGGCTTGAGCTGCTTTGACATTTTCGATGTATGTATCAACCACCCCATACTTATGAATGGAGAACGTTTGCCTTGTCATCGGACACACAATGCCGAAAGCATAGCGTGCACGCATAGGTGATTCTCTGAAAGGATACATGCGCACCAAACACTTTTAACAAGAGAAAATGAATGAATTATTAGTAGGAATCGTGCAATTTTCTTGAACATTTAAGTTATCCAATCAAAAGGGCGACTTTTATTTAACATAGAATTGAATACTCAACACAAATGAATGAATTGTTAGTAAGAACCGTGCAATTTTCTTGAACATTTAAGTCATCCAATCAAAACGGCGACTTTTATTTAACATAGAATTGAATACTCAACACTCTGTACTCTGATTTTTCATTTTTTATTTTTAATTTTTTTTTTGTGCTGAAATAAGCTTGGCGCATGAGCTCACAAAGTGTAATCAGAGGTGTAGTAAGAATCCTCTTTTTTTTAGGATAAATTTCCTCTAGAAAGGATATCCCAAGAGGAGAGTTGTGCCCAAAATCAAATGGGCCATTTGTGCAAACTAAAAAGACTCTAGTGGGTTGTGCATTTTGGATGTTTGGGGAATGGTAGATAACTTACGAAGCAGATGATTAAAGCATGGTGCAATGAAAAAGCTTACTCCGCAAAACTGATTCTCAAAAACAAATCTTCTCTTTTGCTTGTAGGACGTCGTCGGCGCAAGTGGCATGATTTACTCATTTTGATGTTGTTTCTTTTCCAATGATTCCCTGAGGTTTGGGCTCACTCTCATCCTTTTGGAAGAGTTGGAACAAGGTGAAAGAGGACATCAAGGTCAATGAATATGGAAGTGGGTGGTGGAGATTAGACACAATGAATTTATTTGGTTCCCTATTGGGGAAATCAAAGAAATTGATTTGAAGAACCTCCAAAGGACAAAGAAACTATGGAACAAAGGGTCTCATATGTTGAAACATCTCTGGAGCAAAGGGTTTCATGTCATCCTTGACAGGAGATGGTGTGTGAAATGGTCGGGTATCAGATGGCAATTTAAGTTTGTGGACCTCTAGCATCCTCTCATTGAGAACAAAAAATAGGTTCTTATGTGGCTAATTCTCCATCGAGGAATTTGGACTAGTTTTAAATCTACTAAATATATGGGTTTCTTCAATGGTGCAAGCACTCCCTCTCTAGTAGAGAAGACCTTGGTCACCTCTTCTTTCATGCCCTAGGAATCAATCGGTCTGGTACAACAGTGCCATGATTTTGCATTTACAGAGTCAAACCAAATGGAATCAAGCATGACTTGGAGAAGCGAAAGGTTGCTCTTTTGCCTTGTAGAATGCCATCAGGGAGGAAGTTCTTTGGAAGATATGGAAAGAAAGGTGCACAAACAACTTTGACAATCATCAGAAAGAATGGTCAATTGAAAAATCTCCTGGTTTGTTAAGAAACAAATATGTAATTCTAAGAAGTCCCCTCCCTTCACACACCATAGCATTTTCGTTTTGAAAATAAGAAGATGAAAGAAAAGTGGGCCTCTCATGAGGACATTCAATAACCTTCTCTATAAATCTCTCTAAAACATTGGTTTCTTGCTAAATTCCTTCGGAATTCGGGATATCATCATTGTTGCACCTTCGGGCTATCCTACCCATGTTCTGCGGGATACAAAGGATCCCAAGGGCATTATGCTCCTTCACTATACGATTGTTCATTTATTAGTTCAAGCAAGGGAGATTAAGCTTCAACCAAACTTCCTCTTGATTATTCATTTATTAATTCAAACAAGGGAGACTAGAGCTCGGCCGAACTTCTTCTTTATTATTTAAAAAAGAAATAACATGTACGCATGCTGCTGAAAACAACGTATGTATCTCTCAATTGCTCTCATCTTTTCTGCTCCAAATTTTGCAATAGAATGGATTTTATACGCATGTGGAAGTCGTGGAGATCCGACACACATTGGTTCATATGGATTGGTAAAAACTTGCAACTTTCAATGCTGGAAAGAAGACTCAGAAAGATTAGTGCTCCTTGTATTAGACCTGTTATGCATGTCTTCCTGTCGATTGTACTCAATTTGCCTTTCTTGGAATGTCCTCTAAAAAAAATGGAAATTAGAAACTCTGCTATTCATGTTTAATATTAGTGGAGGGAATTATATCCCTTTTGTGGAGCCACTGAAGGCCTTCCTCACCTATTTGTGAAGTGCATCAATGCTCAGAGACTCTAGAATCTGATGAACATCCATTGTACTACCCATGCTCTCCCTGTCATCGGATGCAGAGAGATCCTTCTAGGTGAAAGCAATAAATTGGATGTTGCTCTCTGGCAGCTTATCAGAGCTCATACTATACGGTACATATGGAAAAGCAGAAACCATATCTTGTTTTCCAAGTCCCCTAAGGAGTTTCTGTATTCCTATCAGCAAGGTCTTAATTAGAGAATTCTCTGGAATTGTAAAAAGGACATGAAACATGTTCTTCCTTACAGAGTTAATCCTTTGTCCATCATTAAAGGATTGCATTGTAATAAGTGGAAAAGCTCTCTTCTAGCTTTGTACTCCCCTGCTAGGTAATCTATGACCCATTTTTTGGAAGCAGCATTGTAAAGGTAGCTTGTATCTATGTGATACCCTCTCACATTGATGTAATTCTCTTTTCTCTGCATTAATATTAAATTTTTCTTGTTCTGTCAAAAAAAAAATCTTTAACAGATACGTCAAGTAATATGTGATATTTTCTGTACTCTGATTTTTTATTTTTCGATTTTTTGTACTGGAATAAGTTTGGCGCATGAGTTCACAAAGGATAATCAGAGTTTTACCTCATGTGCTTTTGAATATTGAAAACAATGTATGTATCCTTGGCCAACTTTAGAAAAATTCCTTCGAGGATGGCTCGAAGATATCAAATAGAAAACAAATTCTTGATTTAAGAAAATAAATGCGTCAGCACCTCCAAATAATAATAGAACACCTGTTTGCTATCAGAATAATAGATTTTTTCAGATTGATCAAATACCTAATTTATTTATCTTTTTTCTGTTCCCAAAAAAAAGATCACCAACTTTCTTGTGTTTTTTATCTTTTTAAAATGGAAGTTCGGCAACAGCCTACTCGTTTTTTAATTTTTTTAATTTTTAATTAAAAAAAAAAAATTGATTCGGCATATCTGAACAGTAATCCGTCTTTCTTCTCACACTGTTCAGATATGCCAATCAAACTGTTTGTCCGGAATAGAGAGGCAACTTTAGAAAAATTCCTTGGCCAACTCTGTCGTGGTGTACGTGATTCGAATAATATGTTTTATTCCATATATCGTCTCAACGAATAAGTTAGAATATATCGTGGTTATTTTCATGCTCTCTCACATAAGTTTTGATAAAAAAATCTGTATTAGCTGACGACTTTATCTTCATAAGTTTTGTATTAGCTGAAGGCTTTATCTTCATAAGTTTTGCATTTCTCAGATAACAAGTTAGATATGACACTGAGTTTCAAGAAGCACTTGGATTTGCATATCACCCTTAAGAGGAGATGGTGTTTGAACAGCTCTCGGTCACATATGTTATTCAATCACGTACACCACGACAAGTTGGCGAAGGAATTTTTCTAAAGTTGGCGAAGGAATTCTTGTTTAAAAAGCCAAGGAATTTTTCTAAAGTTGGCGCTCAAGAAAAACTATACCACGACAAGTTGCCTCTCTATTCCGGACAAACAGTTTGATTGGCATATCTGAAGAGTGTGAGAAGAAAGACCGATTAAGGAATAGATAGTTGGTGATCTGTTTTTATAAAACAACAGAAAAAAGACGAATAAGCTCACCTCTTTCTTGGGTACGATTCCACACAGATTGAAAGGTTAAGATAGATCAAGGATAACAAATTAGATATGACACTGAGTTTCAAGAAGCACTTGGATTTGCATATCACCCTTAAGAGGAGATGGTGTTTGATTTGCTCTTATATGAGACAGAAATTTAAGTTTGTGGACCTGTGGCATCCTGTCATTGAGAACAAAAAATGTGGCAATTTAAATTTGTGAACCTGTGGCATCCTGTCATTGAGAACAAAAAATGGGTTCTTGTTGCAATTTCTCCATTCAAAAATTCAAAACAATTTCAAAACTAATAAATATATGGCTTTCCTCAATGGTGTAAGCACTTCCTCTTTGGTAGAGAAGACCTTGGTTACTTCTTCTTTCATGTACTAGGAGTCACTCCATTTGGTACACCCTTGCTAGGACTTTGCATTTACATAGTCCTATCAAGTGGAAGCAAGCATTACTTGGAGAAGCGAAAGGTTGCTCTTTTGCCTTGTGGAATGCCATCAGGGAGGAAGTGCTTTGGAAGACATGGAAAGAAAGATGTGCAACCAACTTCAACGATCATCTTGAAGAATGGTTGATTGAAAAATCCTTTGGCCTCTTAAGAAAAGAAATATATAATTGTAAGAAGTCCCCTTCCTTCAAAAACCATAGTATTTTTGTTTTAAAAACAAGAAAATGAAAAAGAATGGGCCTCCCATGAGGATGATGAAAAATTCATTAACCTTCTGTATAACTCTCTCTAAAACATTCGTTTCCTATTGAATTCTTTCCGAATTCGGGATGTCAATATTGTTGTTGCACCTTCGAGGTGTGTTACCTATGTTCTATGCTGTTCTTTTATTAATTCAAGCAACAGAGATTAGGATTCGATTCAATTTCCTCTTTATTAATAAAAAAAATTTACAAACATGGTGATGAAGAGAATCCTTGCAAACATGACATCAATCAGGTAGATGAGCGTCTTTGATGATCTTCAGGTACCGTGATTCAGATCAGCTGAATATTTCGGCGTCAGCTGCTTTAACCTTTTCGTTGAATGTATCAACCACCGCCATCGGACACATAATGCCGACAAAACAGTTTTAACAAGAGAAAGGATACATGCGCAACAAACACGAGAAAATGAATTATTAGCAGGAATCGTGCAATTTTCTTGAACAATTAATAAGTCATCCTATCAAAACGGCGAGTTTCTTGGACATGCATTTGACATAGACTGAATAAGCTTGGCGCATGAGCTCACATGTTTGGCGCATTTGGCGCATGAGCTCACATGTTCTTTTCTTTAGTGAGCTTTTATTCCTTTTAACTCGACTTTAATAAAGAAATTGAAAAGACGTTAGTATCCATAATGAAGAAAACACATACATATGAACACCATTTATCAAGATTAGTCTTTCCGCCAGAAATACAACAAACACAAATACAAGAATCACTCAAGCGCATCCCCCCCCCCTTCGGATAGGAATATAACAAATTCAAATACAACAATGACTCATTTCACTATATAAGTCTATAAAATCAAAGCAGTTAAAATTGTTATGTGTTCAATCAATGACATTAAAACTGCTATGTATTCAATCAATGACATGTCTAGAAAAAGGGTGCCCAAATGCAAGAAGGAAAGACTCGCCAAAACTTTAGCAGATGAGAAAGGAGGGAAGTATTGCAACAAAGTGTTCAATTTTCCAAAGACAGCATGACCTAAGAAAGGAACATGGCCATCCAAGACATACATGCTGACAACTTGTACATCACTAAAAGAAAAGATGGTTTATGTAAATGATCTCACATACATATTAACAT
This sequence comes from Ceratopteris richardii, assembly GCA_020310875.1. NCBI lineage: Eukaryota > Viridiplantae > Streptophyta > Polypodiopsida > Polypodiales > Pteridaceae > Ceratopteris > Ceratopteris richardii. The sequence goes on from CM035434.1 coordinate 89,876,837, forward strand.
TGCGAGCACTTAAGCTTATAATAGCATTTCTAGAAACGGTTACATACACAACCATCAAATCTCTCAATTTTGTAGGCTTGAATTCAACCACAGTGTACCAGAGAAAGAAAAGACAATAAGAAAGATCCATTTTGATTAGTTTTGTCAAGGATGACAAAGCCAAGGAGGGGGAGAATGTTGGGAATGACAAATCAACTATCAAGAGCAAGATTTTATGAAAGGAACTATCAAGAGCAAGATTTTATTATAAGAACTATCAAGAGCAACTAGCGTCTATATTTTCTTGTAGAATTTTAAAGCTCTCTATCTAGATGATAGAATTTTAGATTAGAAGTTTAGAAGGACATATTTTAAGTGTGAACATGGACACTTAAAATAATATAAAAAACAATCCAACTCATTTTGTGTCGAGGGATTCTTGGACAAAAAGGGATTTGAGTGTTTGTAGGAGAAAAAGGAAAGATAAGAAGAAAAATACACACTGGAAGTCTTTGTCGATTGATTATGAGAAGACAAATACAATGGTGATGCACAATACAATCCAATGCTTCTGTGCAAAATCCCATAGAGTGCACAATCACAAAATACAAAATACCCAAGGGTCTTGTTGCTGCCGGCCTTCTCTGCACTAGACCTCCACCTTCTCCAAGCCTGCACTTGTGCACACCTTGCACCAAGCTTCCAATAAGGGGGAGGGATGGACACCTTCTGTCGACACGCGCACAACTTCAATGGGACTTTGGAATCTTTGGTTGTAAGCTTAGCACTTCTCTGCACACTTCTTAGTCACTCTCCATGCACACCTTGCACTTCACTTTTCTGCGTCGCACACTGTGTGTCTCTTGCACTTCTCTCTCTTGCCTAGCTTAGACTATGCTCACCTTGCTTAGTCCTCAAGAATAATGCCTTGCCTTGACTTGAGTGTCGGTTCACGTGCGCTCCTAATTGCTAGAGTATTTTGGTGCTCACTTTGATGTTCCAAGATTGTCTCCAAAAGTGGGCAGCCAATGAATCCCTGTTTTGTCCTATAGTGAATTTAGACTAAAACAAAAATTTTGATTGGGAGGCCATACTTTCACTTCTGTGTACACTGCTGCTTCACATACCTACACATTTTGCCTTTTAATTCTTCAAATGTGCACCTAAGAGAGTTTTCACGTGAACCTTTCAAAACACTTTAAAACACTTTGAACCTTAGAGAAATTACAGAAATACCTCTGCAACCTGCAACCAACTTTCTGCAATTTTACCCTTTGTGAACCAATTAATTGTGCACTACCTATGCACTTTGACACCTGAACTTTGAACACTTTGACTTTGCCCATGTTGACTTTGAACTAGAACTTGTTGACTTTGATTGCTTTGACTTTGACCCTTTTTAGTTTGACTATGGTTGACCTTGACCAATATGAATTTTATGGGCTCAACAGTTGCCCACGGGCCACCACCTAATGTGCTCTCCGTCCCGGAGAGCTACAACCAAAACTCTGAGCAGATATGATACCATGATTCTTGTGCTGCAAAATCTTCAAAAGGACACTTGAGCAGCTACCAAGTCCACCAGAAGGAGGAGAGAACAACCACAAGAGAAGAACCCAAAAGTGGAATTTTTGCACAGAAAAGCAAAGGAGGCATACACACACACATAGAGAGACATACACACACATACACATACATGCATACATAATGCATATGCATATGCATACATACATACTTACATGCATACATAATGCACATGCATACATACACATACATAATGCATACACACACATATGCATACATAGTGCATACATAATGCATACACACACATACACACACATATGCATACATACATGCATACACATACACACATAGACACATACACACAGATAGACACATACACACACATAAACACATACACACTCATAGACGCACACACATACACATAGACACACACACATACACACACATATACGCATACACATACACACATAGACACATACACACATAATGATGCATACACATACATACACATGCATACACACATACACACATACACACATACATACATGCACACACATACACACACACATACACACCTACACACATATCACATACACACATACATGTTGGAGTTTATTGACCTCCAAAATATAGCTGGAAGTAGGTGGAACCCCCTAGGAACAAGTTGACCTTCTCACAAACTTCATCACAGAAAACTAGTCATGCTTGCAGAGCTTATTGTTCTCTACTGGCTTAGAATTTTTTAAAACTGTTTTTACCACATATACTAGAGACCAAGAGCGTTCCAATGAGCCAAAGAACACTCAAGTTGGATAAATACACAAGGAGATATGACCTCTTCAAGTTTGAGGTTTAATGGAGAGCTTTAGCAGGGGGTGAACCCGAGAACACACACTACTTGCAGAGAGTACTGATCTCAGCTCACAAACCCAATGATTATGAAAATTGAGAGTATGAACATAGACACACTACAAGAAATAGGGGGGCATAGCGACGCCGCGAAACTGGAAAAAAAACGGGGACCGTCGCTTATGCGACGCTAACGTCGCGTAAGCGACGGTCCTGTTTTTGAAATTTTGATTTTTAGGCGGGGTACATCGCAGACTAAAGCTTCCGTCGCTTATGCGACGCTAAGCTTTGCGCCACAAATAGAGTCGCTTGCTAGCGACGGTATGGGCGACATGGGCAAACTGGAGAGCATCGCATATGCGTCGTCCTTTTGGGAGCGTCGTGTAAGCGACGCTGTAGAATGTTCAAAAAAAATTTCAATTTCTCCCGGCACATTTGTGCTGAGATCTGGACGAAAGCAAGAGACCGAGAGAGAGAGAGCGCGCGAGAGAGAGAGAGAGACCAGGTATGCGCACACACACTTACACACACATACATATGCATACACACACACATATACACACATAGACACACACAGACACATACACATATACACACACACATACACACACAAATACACACACATATACACACACACACACATAATGTTGCATACACACACATATACATACATACACTCACACATATACATGCACACACACATATATACATACACACACATATGCATACATAATGCACATGCAAACATACACATACATAATGCATACACATGCACACGCATATACACATACACATACACACACATACACACATACACATGCATACACACACATACACACACCCATACACACACATACACACACACATACACACATACACACACACATACACACATACACACACATACACACACATACACACACATATATGAATACACACACACATAGAGAGACATGCACACACATACACATACATGCATACATATGCATATGCATATGCATACATACATACATACTTACATGCACACACACACATATGCATACAAAATGCACATGCATACATACACATACATCATGCATATGCATACATAATGCATATGCATACATAATGCATATGCATACATAATGCACATGCATACATATATACACACACATAATGCATATGCATACATAATGCACATGCATACATACACATACATAATGCATACACACACATATGCATACATAAAGCATGCACACACATACACACCCATATGCATACATACATGCATACACAATGCACATGCATACATACACATACATAATGCATATGCATACATAATGCACATGCATACATACACATACATAATGCATATGCATACATACACATACATAATGCATATGCATACATAATGCATATGCATACATAATGCACATGCATACATACACATACATGATGCATACACACACATATGCATACATAAAGCATACACACACATACACACACATATGCATACATACATGCATACACATACACACATAGACACATACACACACACACATACATATGCATACACACACATATACACACATAGACACACACACACACATACACATATACACACATACATACACACACAAATACACACTCGTATAGACACATACACACATAATGTTGCATACACACACATATACATACATACACACACACATATACATGCAGACACACATATATACATACACACACATATGCATACATAATGCACATGCAGACATACACATACATCATGCATACACATGCACACACATATACACATACACATACACACACATACACACATACACACATACACACATATACACAATACACACGCATACACACACATACACACACACATACACACACATACACACATACAGACACATACACACACACATACACACATACACACACATACACACACACATACACCCACATACACACATACACACACATATATGCATAGACACACATACATACACATACACACATACACACACATACATGCATACACACACACATAGAGAGACATGCACACACATACACATACATGCATACATATGCATATGCATATATACATACATACTTACATGCATACACACACATATGCATACATAATGCACATGCATACATACACATACATAATGCATATGCATACATAATGCACATGCATAAATACACATACATAATGCATATGCATACATAATGCACATGCATACATACACATACATAATGCATACACACACATACACATACATAAAGCATACACACATATACACACACATATGCATACATACATGCATACACACAACCTATCTACTGACACTCAACGAGTTTCTCATGAAAAGAGATAAAAACTTATCTGTTTGCACATGATTTAACTCAAGTAGAATTTTCTCCTGTGAATAATTCACATAATTCACTGCTAATGCTCCCTTGTATATGCTTCTCCTTTGTTGATGGACCCACATTGTAAACCCACACCCTGTCTACTGACACTCAACAAATTTCTCATGAAAAGAGATATAAGCTTATCTGTCTGCACATGAATTAACTCAAATAGGTTTTTCTCCTGTGAATAATTCACATAATTCGCTGCTAATGCTCCCTTGCATATGCTTCTCCTTTGTTGATGGGCCCATGTTGTAAACCCAAAGCCTGTCTACTGACACTCAACGAGTTTCTCATGAAAAGAGATATAAGCTTATCTGTCCGCACATGAATTAACTCAAATAGGTTTTTCTCCTGTGAATAATTCACATAATTCGCTGCTAATGCTCCCTTGTATATGCTTCTCCTTTGTTGATGGGCCCACATTGTAAACCCACAACCTGTCTACTGACACTCAACGAGTTTCTCATGAAAAGAGATATAAGCTTATCTGTCCGCACATGAGTTAACTCAAATAGGTTTTTCTCCTGTGAATAATTCACATAATTCGCTGCTAATGCTCCCTTGTATATGCTTCTCCTTTGTTGATGGGCCCACGTTGTAAACCCACAACCTGTCTACTGACATTCAACGAGTTTCTCATGAAAAGAGATATAAGATTATCTGTCCGCACATGAATTAACTGATCAAATAGGTTTTTCTCCTGTGAATAATTCACATAATTCGCTGCTAATGCTCCCTTGTATATTCTTCTCCTTTGTTGATGGACCCACGTTGTAAACCCACAACCTATCTACTGACACTCAACGAGTTTCTCATGAAAAGAGATATAAGATTATCTGTCCGCACATGAATTAACTGATCAAATAGGTTTTTCTCCTGTGAATAATTCACATAATTCGCTGCTAATGCTCCCTTGTATATTCTTCTCCTTTGTTGATGGACCCACATTGTAAACCCACAACCTGTCTACTAACACTCAACGAGTTTCTCATGAAAAGAGATATAAGCTTATCTGTCCGCATATTAATTAACTCAAATAGGTTTTTCTCCTGTGAATAATTCACATAATTCGCTGCTAATGCTCCCTTGTATATTATTCTCCTTTGTTGATGGACCCACGTCGTAAACCCACAACCTGTCTACTAACACTCAACGAGTTTCTCATGAAAAGAGATATAAGCTTATCTGTCGCACATGAATTAACGATATGAAAGATATTGACACCAGCATTCACGAGTTCACTGTCAAGGATCTAGTTGACAATGATGTGGATAGCAATCTGTGGAGCATGCACAAGAGCAAGGCTAAGTGGTTCAGGATCTTGGGTGTTCTGTCGGGTATGATCGCCGTTGGGAGGTGGTTTTCTGATATTTGCAGATGGAAGAACCCTATCACCACAGTTCTCGTCCATTTCCTCTTCGTTGCTAATGCGCCCTTGTATATGCTTTCTGTCAATGGTGCACACTGACATCTCACCCGTATGCGTGCCTAGATGTAAACAAAACCTCATTACACCTCAAACAGTGATCTAATGTAATATCAGAGATTATTAAATCTAAGCAAAGAACCTGAGCTGAAAAACGTGTCTTCTGCTTCCCATCAGTCCAGGCATATGGATTGATGTTCATCTCTCCATAGCTATCTGCCTCAGAAATACCATGCAACTTTTTATCAATGTAATTAAACAAAAATAGTGGCATCCCTGGTCGGACATTCTTTACATAAATGATATGAGAAGCTCGAAGGCTTGGACATGCAGAAAAGCTGATGATCAAGCTATTGTTCATTCATATGGTTTAAAGGGAGAGACGTATATCTGTGATAGAAAGTAAGAGGATAGATAAAGTATACCAAACAGAAGTTGTGTGACGCATTCATTGTAAGTCGCATGGTCACAGCCAAAAATCACAGCAGCAAGCTCCTCCGCCGGAAGGTTCAAGAACGGGAGCGGTGATGAAGGAGAATGGCTAGCCCAACAGGAAGGAGAATGAAGGCCTTTGTATGTTTTGGTCTTACGTCCAGCTCCCATGACAGAAGCACTTTGCTGGCGATGAGACTTGTAAGTTTGTAATTTTAGAGTTGGTTGGAAAACGTTAATTACAAATTTATGTAATGAGGTCATATGCTACGTGTGTATTAATTACAATAATACTTTCATAATAATATTTTTTATGAATGAAGGTATTCTGTGGATAGAATATTGACACCAATGGGTGAAGATATGAAAGATATTGACACCAGCATTCACGAGTTCACTGTCAAGGATCTAGTTGACAATGATGTGGATAGCAATCTGTGGAGCATGCACAAGAGCAAGGCTAAGTGGTTCAGGATCTTGGGTGTTCTGTCGGGTATGATCGCTGTTGGGAGGTGGTTTTCTGATATTTGCAGATGGAAGAACCCTATCACCACAGTTCTCGTCCATTTCCTCTTCGCTGCTAATGCTCCCTTGTATATGCTTTCTGTCAATGGTGCACACTGACATCTCACCCGTATGCGTGCCTACATGTAAACAAAACCTCATTACACGTCAAATAGTGATCTAATGTAATATCAGAGATTATTAAATCTAAGCAAAGAACTTGAGCTGAAAAACATGTCTTCTGCTTCCCATCAGTCCAGGCATATGGATTGATGTTCATCTCTCCATAGCTATCTGCCTCAGAAATACCATGCAACTTTTTATCAATGTAATTAAACAAAAATAGTGGCATCCCTGGTCGGACATTCTTTACATAGATGATATGAGAAGCTCGAAGGCCTGGACATGCAGAAAAGCTGATGATCAAGCTATTGTTCATGCATATGGTTTAAATGGAGAGACGTATATCTGTGATAGAAAGTAAGAGGATAGATAAAGTATACCAAACAGAAGTTGTGTGACGCATTCATTGTAAGTCGCATGGTCACAGAGGAATGGCTAGCCCAAGAGGAAGGAGAATGAAGGCCTTTGTATGTTTCGGTCTTACGTCCAGCTCCCATGACAGAAGCACTTTGCTGGGGATGAGACTTGTAAGAGTAATTTTAGAGTTTGTTGGAAAACGTAATTACAAATTTATGTAATGAGATCATATGCTACGTGTGTATTAATTACAATAATACTTTCATAATAATAATGAAAGATATTGACACCAGCATTCACGAGTTCACTGTCAAGGATGTAGTTGACAATGATGTGGATATCAATCTGTGGAGCATGCGCAAGAGCAAGGCTAAGTGGTTCAGGATCTTGGGTGTTCTGTCGGGTATGATTGCCGTTGGGAGGTGGTTTTCTGATATTTGCAGATGGAAGAACCCTATCACCACAATTCTTGAATATCAAACATCATATTCATACTAGCTAATGACACCCAATATGTTGTTTTTTTTTTTATTTCAATATTTTTAAAAATTCTCTTTGGAGTTCTCCAAATATCATGTCACTTATATCCATGTAAACAACTACTCATGAATTATGAACCACTCTAGTAAATTGTGGATGATTGAAATATTAACCAATAATATCGCAATAAATATACCGATGCAAAGTTGCATGTATGTAGTGTTATTTTCTCCTTTCTTTCGTTCATGTTGTATTCTTAAGATGTAGATATATAGATGTTGGCAAACTTGAACCTCTATAACATTTCAAGAACAAGAGTCAACAATTAGGAGAACAAGAGAGAGTCAACAAAGCGAGAGAGAGAGAGAGAATTCAAAGCGAAAAAGATGTAGAAAGAGAGAAACAGAGACCTGCATATACTTGCTTTAGCTCGTAAGCGCAGCGCAACTGTGAACGTTGGAGAGCTCTTCGATCAGATGCGTGAAATGCCGATCGAAGAGCCTCCAACGTTTTAATTTATTCCCGTCAACAGACCGTCGTGTAAGCGATGCTAGATGCGTCGCATAAACGACTTGCAGACAGCGTCGCTTATGCGACGTAGAAAGCGTCGCTTAAGTGATGCTTTTGGAACCCACATTTAAGTGATGCTACAGGCGAGCATCGCAGGTCCTGTCGCAGTACATGTCGCAAAACACATCGTTCACTTCGTCGTTTAAGCGACGGTCTGCACGCGATGCTGATTATGATGCATGTTGCGGGCGTATAGCGACGAATTTGTGTCGCCTTAACCGTTGCTATACGCCCGTATTCCTTGTAGTGACAAAAAGAGCTTTCAAATAAGCTATCAAACATGTAATTTGGATATATGATGAGGGAGATACAAGCTCTGCAATCTCTGCATACAAAACTACAGCAGCGTAGAGATACACATATGACTCTCTTGGACTTCCCACAAGATCACGACTTCTCTCCTCTTTTTATAGCATGGGGAACTAATCTAAAACCTTCCTAATACATCTAAATTCGTGGTAGACACTTGGGTGGAAGTATTACATGACTCAAGTGCTCAAATAAGCAAAGTATTGATGGACTTTGAGAGCTAGCCACATCGAGCTTCCACTAGGACACCACTGCAGCTCCCTTGTGACTCACTAATTTGACTCACCATGTTCTAGAACTCACGTGGTATTTTGGCTATATTTTATGAATAATATGAGCCTTCTTAAAGTATTTGAAGACTTCCCAAAGGTATTTACATAATTTGAAACTTGTACCCTACATAAAACAAATGTTTGCAACATTCTCCCCCTCAAGTTTCAAAGGGTATTTCCTTCATGCCAAGAATATAGTTGAATCTTTGAAGCTTTGGTCCATCGAAGGATTTAGTGAAGATATCTGCAACTTGATCCTTTGTTCCCACAAAAGAAACTTGTACTTCATTGTTTATGGCCTTCTCTCGAACATAATGATAGTGAACCTCTATATGCTTTGTTCTAGCATGAGAAATAGGATTTGAGGTCATATGAATGCTGCTCAAGTTATCCCCATATATCAGTGGTACATCAACCTGCATATTCAAGTCATGAAACAACTTTTTAAACCACATAACCTCAGTAGTAGCCAATGCTAAACCTCTATACTCAGCCTCTGTAGAAGATAAAGCAACTGTAGGCTGTTTCTTTGAACTCCATGTTAATGTCTTGTTTCCTGCTATTACCACATATCCACTTGTGGATCTTCTATCATCTTTGTTTCCAACCCAATCTGCATCACTAAAGACTTTAAGAGTTAGATCAACATCATGACTATAAAATAATCCTTTGTTCATGGTACCTTTCAAATATGTAAGCACTCTTTTCGCTGCATGCATATGAGGTACTCTAGGTTCATGCATAAACTGTGACAATACTCCCACTGCATAGCATAACTTTACATTACATTACATTGGAGTAGAAACAAATTTACATTCCTGCATACCAAACCTTTTTAGCATATCACATATATACTTTCTCTGTATCAACCACATACCTTCATCGCTATACACAATTTCAATCCCAAGAAAGTATCTAAGTAAACCAAGATGTGAAATTTTAAATTCCTTTCCCAAATTACCTTTTAGCTCTTCAATTGCTTTTGCATCATTCCCTGTAATCAACAAGTCATCCACATAAATGCATACATAGACACACATGTCATCTACATGTATCTACATAAAGTGAAGGATCAGCATGACTCAATGTGTATCCTTGTAGCATAAGATACTTTACCAACATTCCATGCCCTTGGTGCCTGTTAAGACCATACAATCCCTTCTTTAACCTGCATACATGATTAGGACATTTTGCATCCACATAACCATCTGGTTGTGACATATACACTTCTTCATTTAACTCACCATTAAGAAAGACATTCTTTATATCGAATTGATATATATTCCACCTTTTACTTGCAGCTAAAGCCAACAAAGTTCTCACTGTTGCCATGTTTGCTACTGGACTAAATGTTTCCTCATAGTCCAATCCTTGATTTTGATTATATCCTTTTGCTACAAGTCTAGCCTTATATCTTGACACACTACCATCACTATTTCTTAAAAACCCACTTGCAACCAATTACCTTTTGTTTTGGTGTCTTTGGAACTAAATTCCAAGTCTTGTTATCCTGTAGTGCTTCCATTTCTTCTCTCATTGCTTTCTCCCACTTTTCATCTCCTTTTGCCTCATCATAACATGTGGGTTCATTTTCCTACTCAACTTTTGTCATAAAAGCATAATGAGTATTCATGAAAGATTCATAAGTATACCTTTGAGGTTGCTTACTCACTCTTGAAGTTCTTCTTACATCCAATGTAGATGCTCTTCCTTTCTTATTAGGAACCTTTGATGATTCTCCATACTCACATACATCACTAATTTCCTCTCCTTCATCATTAACTTCAACAAGTTTGAGTTTACCTTTACTTTTAACACTTGGAGGTGACTCTTGCCTTAATCTTCCATTGAAAGGTAGCTCTCTTTTTTCATCCAAAACACTTTTCTCATCACTTAAACTTCTTGTGGGCTGAGGTAAGCACTCATTTCCTTCACCTGTATCTTCTTCATCTCCATTTATGACCTGTAAATTTTTCTTATCTACATACCATGAAAGTGATTCATCAAAATTTACATCTCTTGAAACAACCACCTTATTGGTATGAGGATTATAACATCTATATCCTCTTTGAGTATCTTCATAACCAATAAATATACACTTTTCTGATTTCACATCAAGTTTTGATATCACTTCACTAGGTACATGTACATAACATACACAACCAAATACTTTCAAATAACATACACACTTGGTTTCCTTCCATGCCATACCTCATATGGTGTCAAATGATGAGCTCGAGCAGTAGGTACTCTATTCATAATGTACACACTTGTGCTAATAGCTTCAACCCAAAGAGAATTAGGCAAACACATATAATTTAGCATGCTTCTAGATGCTTCTGCTATGATTCTGTTTCTTCTCTCTACGACTCCATTTTGTTGTGGAGTATACCTGCATGTAACTTCTCTTTTGATACCTTCATCATACAAAAAATCAGTAAAAGCTTGAGAGAAATACTCTCCCCCTCCATCGGATCTTAGCTTCTTAACATATATTCCTGTTTGCTTCTCGACAAATGATTTAAAATTTTTGAAACAATCAAAGACTTCACTCTTATGTTTAATGAAATACACAAATGTCATTCTACTATGATCATCAATGAATGATACATAGTACTTATTACCAGCCAAGGATGCTTCTTTAGTAGGACCCCATACGTCCGTGTGTATAAGGTCTAGCAATCCACTGCTTACATAGCTTGAATGCTTGAAAGGTTGTCTACTCTGCTTACCCATTTGACATGCTTCACAAAGATGCACCATATGTTGCTTAGTAAGATCAAGTAATCCTTCAACAATCCTCTTCTTTGATAGCTCCTTTAACCTGTGTACATTCATGTGTCCAATCCTTTTGTGCCATAGATCAAGCTCTGCTATTCGATGCATACCATAAGAGAAATAGTTTGTATGATTTGGATTTACCTTGAATGTAAACAATCTACCTTGTTTTTGACCTCTAGAAATTAACCTTCTTTGCTTTGGATCCTCAATGAAACAACCTGCATGATTAAATTTTATTTGCAAACCTTTTTCTACCATTTGACCAACTGACATCAAATTCTTAGCGATCGTTGGCACATAAAGTACATCCTTCAAGCAATTTGTCTTGCTCTTATCCTGCATAACAACATCTCCAACCTGCATAATCTTATGTGTTGTATCATCTCCTGTTTCAACATGACCTTTACATGAAGGATTATGCATATTAGAAAACCATGAAGCATCATGTGACATATGGTTAGAGCAACCACTATCTACATACCATACATCACTATTGCAATTCATCTTAGTTTCTACATTCATCATAAGAAGAGAATCATAATCATCACTTTTACCTTCAACTACATAATTTCCTTGTTGTTTACCTCTTCTTGAATAGCCTCCTCTTCGATTACCACCTTGATTATTTTCATTTTGATAGCAATCTTTGGCATAGTGTCCATACCTTCCACATATATAGCAATTGTTGTTATCTTCACTCCTTTGTATTTGATTGTAGTTGTAGTAGCCTCTCGTACCTCTAGCGCTTGATCTTCCTCTTCCTCTTGTGTTGAAGAAGCCACTTGAAGTCCCTTGATTATTGCTCCTTCTTCCTCGACCTCTATTTGAACCTCTTCTTCCTCTGTTTCCACCTCTTGATGATCCTACATAAAGAGCTTGTCCTTGAAATCCTTTTTGATTTGAAGTAGAGCCATTTAGATTCATCTCCTCCGTGACCATAAGAGCAACAAGCTGATCAAAGTCTGGTAATTCTCCTCTAACATAAACTGAAGTAATGAATGGTTTCCATCTCTCATCATCCTTGAGTCTGTTGAGAGTATGTGCAACCAAGTCGTCGTCCTCCACATGAGCTTGAATTGATCCTAGTTGATCTGCAATCTCTTTAACCTTCAACAAGTAATCATTGACCGATGTCCTTGTATCTTTCTTTATGTTATTAAACTCATTTTTGAGTTGAATCTTCCTTGCTCTTGTACCTGTAGCATACAACCTTTCTAATGCAAGCCAAACATCTCTACTTGTGTCTAGATCTTGTATGTGTCCTACCATTGAATCTTGAATATTTTGTGATAAAATGAATATAACCCTTTTGTCTCTTTCATTCCAAAGTCTAAACTCCCTCAATTGATGCTGATTTGGATCCTCTGGTAATATAGGTTTGATATCAGATCCATCAATCAAACCATACAAGCCTCTACCTTGCAAGTATGCTGTGATTCTAAATCGCCATGCTTGATAGTTGTTCTTATCAAGCTTCTCTATTTGTGCATGTTGATCGCCCATTGTGTAAATACTAAACTTCCTCCTTTAACCCTCCTTTTGGATCTGTGTGATAAGAAGAAGTATGAGATTTACCTTTGTAATAAATTTTATGCACCTTTCTTTGCTTGGATGTTGCTTGAGATGCTTCCTTGCTATCTCCTTCTACCTTTGTGTAGTGTCGATGATGAACCGTTGCTCCAATAGCTTCAAATTCTTCATCAAGGTATTATAACCTTCTCCAAGCTTCCATTCCTTGCTCTAATACAAATTTTGGAGTTTATTGACCTCCAAAATATAGCTGAAAGTAGGTGGAACCTCCTAGGAACAAGTTGACCTTCTCACAAACTTCATCACAGAAAACCAGTCATGCTTGCAGAGCTTACTGTTCTCTATTGGATTAGAACTTTTAAAAACTATTTTAACCACATATACTAGTGACTAAGAGCTTTCCAATGAGCCAAAGAACACTCAATTTGGATAAACACACAAGGAGATATTACCTCTGCAAGTTTGAGGTTTAATGGAGACCTTTAGCAGGGGTGAACCCGAGAATACACACTACTTGCAGAGAGTACTGATCTCAGCTCACAAACCCAATGATTATGAAAATTGAGAGTATGAAAGTAGACAATAAGAGCTTTCACATGAGCTATCAAACATGTAATTTGGATATATAATGAGGGAGATACAAGCTCTGCAATCTCTGCATACAAAACTACAGCAACGTAGAGATACACATATGACTCTCTTGGACTTCCCACAATATCACGACTTCTCTTCTCTTTTTATAGCATGGGGAACTAATATAAAACCTTCCTAATACATCTTAATTCGTGGCAGACACTTGGGTGGAAGTATTACATGAATCAAGTGCTCAAATAAGCAAAGTATTGATGGACTTTGAGAACTAGCCACATCGAGCTTCCACTAGGACACCACTGCAGCTCCCTTGTGACTCACTAATTTGACTCACCATGTTCTAGAACTCACGTGGTATTTTGGCTATATTTTATGAATAATATGAGCCTTCTTAAAGTATTTGAAGACTTCCCAAAGGTATTTACATAATTTGAAACTTGTATCCTACATAAAACAAATGTTTGCAACAATACACACATACACACACATATATGCATACACACATAGAGAGACATACACACACATAGACATACATGCATACATATACATACATAATGCATATGCATACATACATACTTACATGCATACACACACATATGCATACATAATGCACATGCATACATAATGCAGATGCATACATAGACATACTTAATGCATACACACATATGCATACATAATGCATACACACACATAAACACATATGCATACATAATGCACATGCATATGCATACATACATGCATACACATACACACATAGACACATACACACACATAGACACATACACACACATAAACACATACACACTCATAGATGCACACACATACACATAGACACACACACATATACATACACACATAGACACATACACACATAATGATGCATACACACACATACACATGCATACACAAATACACACACATACACACACACATACACACATACATGCACATACATACAAACACACATACACACATACTTAATGCTTACACACACATATGCATACATAATGCATACACACACATACACACACATATGCATACATAATGCACATGCATACATACATGCATACACATACACACATAGACACATAGACACATAGACACATACACACGCATAAACACATACACACTCATAGATGCACATACATACACATAGACACACACACATACACACACACATATACACACACACATACACACATAGACACATACACACATAATGATGCATACACACACATACACATGCATACACACACACATACATGCATATACATACACACACCTGCATACATACACATACTTAATGCATACACACATACATATGTACACATATATATATTGATTTCTAACCCATTTTGTTTTATATGTTAGGTATTATGGATCCTAGTAGAGAGAGAAAGGCGAAACTCACTCTCATAAAAAGTTTTATGAGAGCAAGAGTTCCGTCTGATACCCTAGGGTCCATCATGCATGATTACTCAGAGATGTCTGATGATGAGCTCGATTATACAATCCAGATGCTTACCCAGCAATCAGAGGAGCAATCTTCTGTAGCTCCACATGTAGGAAAACTATCTGCTCATAGGTATGTTTTTTTTTCATAAACGTTTTTAATGATATTAGAACACATATTTTTATTTATTTTTATCTATCTATTTTCAGGACACCTATGCCACCTCCAGATCATGATAGCAGAGCAAAGTTGCCTATGAGGACATGCATAGGCACCTTAGGACTAGAGTGCGATATAGAGCCAGAGGGGAACATTGTGTACATAGGGAATGGATTGGAGTTTGAGAGAAGAATGCAGGCATTATGCGACTCTTACCTACGCCTTGTCCACTTACCGTGGAAGTAAGTATAAATTTTACATATAAATTGAAATAAATATCTTATGTTTTATTTACATTAATTTTTTTATTTTTGTAGTGAGCATGATGAGAGGGATAAAAAATACGTACCTACTTCACTTGAGACAGAGTTTGAGACAAGATGGTCGCATAAGTGGTGTATAAAAGAGATGCGGACACTTATGGCTCATCGTCGCGATCATGCACCGTATGCACTGCTTTTATGTATATATATGTGGATATGAGTATGTGTGTTTATATATGTATGTATGTATATGAGAGAGAGAGAGAAAAGAGTGAGAAGAGGTACAAATACATGCATACACACACATATACATCAAACATGCACATTTACACACATATACACATACATGCACATTTATACATACACATGTTGGTGTAAATTACAAGCCTACACATTTGGCTCAAAGGATGCATTGAAGTTTATACATACATGAAGAAGCATAGGAACATATGCTAGTGGTTAATTACCACTTTACCTCATTGTAAAAGTCAAATTGACTTGGAATCTCTTGTAATCACCTACCAAAAGGATTCGTGGAAAATTAGTTGTTTGATTGAAAGAATATCTCCAAGCATTTAGGAGTTTGATCATAGGGAGCCAAAAGTTTGAATTTGAATTCAAACTTTTACCCATCTCTTGTAAAATGGACATGAAAAGTCGCGAGAATGTGTGAGCACTCCTGAGCCTAGCATTACTGATTTTTGAGTGTGTGTGAGGTCTACACTCTAGCCCACACCTCTCTACACCATTTGGAAATGATATTCATGCCAATGAAGTTGTATACAAATGTTCATTAATACATACATTCACATTGTCCATCTCTGAGTTCTCTGTTAGTCTACTCAAAAGTCTGTCAATTTGTCAAGGGCATATCTCGGTCAATTCTTCACCAAATTCAGTGATTCAAAGCTTGTTGGATTCAGCTTGAAGTAATCTACGTGGTACCAAAGTTTGAAGACATTCTATTCAGCCATTTTGGAGAAATATGCATCGAGGTGATCTCTGGTCATTTTCTACTACAGTCCTAAAAAGTTGAGGGTATAGCTTAACTTGCTAAATTGATTTCTCTTAGCATAGTTTATCTTTTTACATCATTCCACTTGGAATAGGTAGCTTACTAAGCTAATTAGATATCCAAAAAGGAATTTTTCCAATTCCTACTGTTCTGGTCATACTGAGCAGAATACCCAGCAGGTGTCAAGACATAAATAGAAGGTTTTCTTGAGTTTGTGACTTTCAAAGTTATCTGTTTTGATTCAATCAGTACACACATCATTTCCAAAGTACATAGGACATTTTATGGTATCATTGGAAAGCTAAGGAGGTCTAGGTATCAACTCTAAAGTCAAAGAGGGCTGGTACAAAGCAGGCTTAGCAGTACCTACTCAGTCTCTTGGTGCATCCATCCATCTTTCCCAACAGTGGTATCAGAGCAAAGTAAGGTAAAATGGGAGATGGTTTTCCTTCATTCATTGATAAATTGGATAGGAACAACTATCAAGCATGGTCTCTAAGGATGAAGACCTATCTACAAGGAAGGAGTCTCTATGGATACATCTCAGGAGATGAGGAATTGCCCTCATTCAACACAAGAGGATTACCAACCAAGGAAGAACATGAAAGGCTCAACACAGGCTGTTTCAGAATTTGTGACCAAGATTAAAGATGTAGCAGATCAGTTAGCAAGCATAGGAGAAGATATTGAAGAAGAATAGATTGTAAGGCAAGTGATAAATGGGATCAAGGTTGATGACAAATGGGAAAGCTTCACCACAGCTATGGATCTTTACATGGACATGCACACTCCAGATCTTACAACTCTCATGGGACAATTGTTTACTCATGAAGCAAAGCTCAACAAGAATGGAGATACATCCAAAGGTAATAACTCTTCTGCCCTATACACTGATAAGAAGTCTAAAGATAAAGGCAAAAGCAAGAAAGTGGAAGATGAAGGTTCAACCTCTCAAGCCAACTATGCAGGGAGAGGTAGATCATCAAGAGGAAGGGGCAGAGGAGGTAAGCAAGGTAGGGGGAGATCTTATAACTCCTCACCATGCAACATTTGTGGTCTATCAAATCATACTACAAATGAGTGTTTCAGGAATTACAAGAATCAGAGAGGAAGAGGATATCAAAGAGGTGGCTACTCACAGTCAAGAGGTAGATTCAACCATCACCAAGGCTACAACAATAACTACAACAACAACTACAACAATAATTACAACAACAACTACAACAATAATTACAATGGAAACTACCAAGGAGGATTCAAATCCACGAAGGATTACAACAACTACACAGAGGAGCAGGATGACTCTCTTCTAATCATGAACATGACTTCGAAATCAGGTACAAATGATGACCACCTATTCTACATTGACTCAGGATGTTCAAATCATGTGGCTGGCAATGTAGCATTACTCTCTGATCTTGAGGAACCAAAAGGTAAGCATCAAGTCCAAACAGGTGATGACACAAAGCATTCTGTAGTTAAATTTGGAAATGTTAAGACTTGTGATGGAAATCAGAATTCGTTGAGTAGGGTACTCTATGTACCAACCATTACCAAAAATTTGATGAGTGTTGGTCAGATTGTGGAGAAAGGTTTGCAGGTCAGATTCAACCAATATGGAGCATATGTGGAGGATCCAAGACATGGGTTCAAGAGGATTGCTAAAGGAGAAAAGTCAAGTAGACTTTTCACTTTTGAGTTAGAAGATACAAAGAACATTGGACTATACAGCTATAAAGATCAGACACTTTCAGAGCTTGAGATTTGGCACATAGGAGAAAGAACCTTGAAACAAATGTGCAGGGACCAATGTGTGCTTGGGATACCTAATGTATCCAAGCAACATATGATTTATAAGTGTGGTGCTTGTCAATTTGGGAAGTCTCACAGGTTACCCTTCTCAAGGAAAGGATACATGCATGAAGACTAGCTAGAGCTTGTCCACACAGATGTATAGGGACCAAGCAAAGATCCCTAAGTCTCAGGTTCAAGGTACTATGTATCTTTCATTGATGATTATAGTAGATGGACTATATTGTACTTTATGAAGCACAAGGATGAGGTCTTTAATTGCTTTAAAAAATATCTTGCATTGGTTGAAAACCAGATAGGAAGGAATTTGAAGAGGCTAAGGTCAGATGGAGGAGGTGAGTACTTCTCCAATGAATTTGAAAACTTCTTGCAGGACAGAGGCATCAAAAGAGAGATAACCACAAGGTATTCTCCTGAACAGAATGTGGTAGCTGAGAGAAGAAATAGATTAATTGTTGAGACAACTAGATCTATGCTTAATGAGAAAAGGTTACCTAACTATCTATGGGTAGAGAGTGTTTCCACTACCACTTACCTGATAAACAGGTTACCATCTAAATGTCTTGATGGCATGACACCCTATGAAGCATGGCATGGTAAGAGACCCTCACTTGAAAATTACAAAATATTTGGATGTGTAGCATATGTACACATTCCTTCTCAGATAAGAGGTAAGCTAGACCCAAAGGCTGAAAAATGCATCTTTATTGGGTATGATTTAAATAAAAAAGGTTACAGGTTTTATAATCCTATCAATAAGGGATTCATGGTAAGCAGAGATGTTGTCTTTGATGAAAATGATTCTTGGTATGAGAATGAATGTAGGAAGGTCAAGTTACCCTATGATTTGGAAGAGGAATTTCCAAGTCTTACAAAGGAGGAACCTACTCAGAATGAAGCCTCAAGTTCAGACGATGAAGATACTATCAACCTTGAAGAATTCAAAGCATGAAAGTCCAAAGGCAAAATGAAGATGAAGAAGCTTGAAGACATACTTGAATCTTCAACTCAACCATTTAAAAGATCACAAAGAGAAAGCAAAAAACCTATCAGATATGGGTATGATACATCTCTTGTTACTAAACATTCTGTTTATCTTGCCAAAGATTTGTCAAATGAAGAACCAGGGTCATATGAAGAAGCAATAACCAAACCAAAATGGAAAGAAGCTATGGATGAGGAGATTGAAGCACTCAAGGATAGTGACACATGGGAGTTAGTACCTAAGAAGGACTCAATGAAGGTAATAGGATCCAGATGGATCTATAAGCTTAAAAGAAATTATGATGGCACAATTAATAGGTACAAAGCCAGATTGGTAGCCAAGGGTTTTGCACAAACCCAAGGCATTGACTATGAGGAGACATTCTCACCTGTGGCCAAGATGCCAACAATCAGAGTGTTGGTAAGTGTGGCTGCATCAAAAAATTGGAATATGTACCAATTGGATGTCAAGAATGCTTTCTTGAATGGATGGATTTCAGAGGAGGTATATATGTCACAACCTCCTGGCTATGAGGACCCTAAGAAGGTAACATATGTTTGCAAATTAATAAAGGCTTTATATGGATTGAAGCAGGCACCTAGGGCATGGCATTATAGGTTAACTACATACTCCAAGACCAAGGATTTGTCATGAGCAAGGCAGATACTTCTCTGTTCATTAAGAGAAGTAATTTAGAGGTAATATACCTTTGTGTTTATGTTGATGACATCATCATTATAGGTAATGATGTCAATGGAATCAGATATATCAAAATTCAAATGATGAAGGAGTTCAAGATCAATGATCTTGGCCTATTAAAGTATTTTTTGGGACTTGAATTAGTCTACACTAATTCAGGGATATATATTACTCAGAAAAAATATATACAGGACATGTTGAAGAAGTTTCACTTGCAGGATGGCAAAGTAGAAAGCACTCCAATGGAGGTAGACCTAAAGCTAAGTGCCCATGAAGGTGATGAAGTCAAAGACATTACAGGTTATCAAAGTATGGTGGGTAGTTTGAACTATGCTACCTTAACAAGGATAGATATTGCATATGGAGTTAGTGTGCTAAGTCAATTTATGCACCAGCCAAGGATACCTCACTTAGAGGCTACCAAGAGAATCCTGAAGTATCTCAAGGGTACACAGAACCATGGTTTATATTTCCCTTACACTTTAGATATTGATATCAAAAGTTATTCAGATGCAGATTGGGCAGGATGCAAGGATGATAGGAGGAGCACTTCTGGATATATTTCTTTTGCAAGTGACAAACCAATCTCATGGTCTTCAAAGAAGCAACCTACTGTTGCTTTGTCTTCTACAGAGGCAGAGTATAGAGGACTAGCTAATGCCACACAAGAAGCAATATGGATTAAGCTTTTGTATACAGAATTGGGATTATACACTAGGTCACCAATTATCTTTGGAGATAATACAAGTTCTCTTCACATTGCAGCTAATCCTATTTATCATGCTAGGACCAAACATATAGAGGTCCATTACCATTATGTGAGAGAGAAATTGATAAGCAAGGACATTCAACTAACCTATGTATCAACCAACATGCAATGTGCATATTTGTTGACTAAAGCTTTGGATGGAACCAAACTTTGCAGGTTCAAATCCATGATTGGATTGCAGGATATACTTGAAGATTGAAGATGAAGACTTAAGCCAAAATGTTTGGCTTGAGGGGGAGCTGTTGGTGTAAATTACAAGCCTACACATTTGGCTCAAAGGATGCATTGAAGTTTATACATACATGAAGAAGCATAGGAACATATGCTAGTGGTTAATTACCACTTTACCTCATTGTAAAAGTCACATTGACTTGGAATCTCTTGTAATCACCTACCAAAAGGATTCGTGGAAAATTAGTTGTTTGATTGAAAGAATATCTCCAAGCATTTAGGAGCTTGATCATAGGGAGCCAAAAGTTTGAATTTGAATTCAAACTTTTACCCATCTCTTATAAAAATGGACATGAAAAGTCGCGAGAATGTGTGAGCACTCCCGAGCCTAGCATTACTGATTTTTGAGTGTGTGTGAGGTCTAGACTCTAGCGCACACCTCTTTACACCATTTGGCAATGATATTCATGCCAATGGAGTTGTATACAAATGTTCATTAATACATACATTCACATTGTCCATCTCTGAGTTCTCTATTAGTCTACTCAAAAGTCTGTCAACTTGTCAAGGGCATATCTCGGTCAATTCTTCACCAAATTCAGTGATTAAAAGCTTGTTGGATTCAGCGTGAAGTAATCTACATGCTGTGAAAGGTTGAAGACAATCTATTCAGCCATTTTGGAGAAATCTGCATCGAGGTGGTCTCTGGTCATTTTTTGCTACAGTCCTAAAAAGTCGGGGGTATAACTTAACTTGCTAAATTGATTTCTCTTAGCATAGTTTATCTTTTTACATCATTCCAATTGGAATAGGTAGCTTACTTAGCTAATTAGATACCCTTAAAGGAATTTTTCCAATTCCTACTGTGCTGGTCATACTGAGAAAAATACCTAGCAGGTGTCAAGACATAAATAGAAGGTTTTCTTGAGTTTGTGACTTTCAAAGTTATCTGTTTTGATTCAATCAGTACACACATCATTTCCAACGTATATAGGACATTTTATGGTATCGTTGGAAAGCTAAGGAGGTCTAGGTATCAACTTTGAAGTGAAAGAGGGCTGGTACAAAGCAGGCTTAGCAGTACCTACTCAGTCTCTTGGTGCATCCATCCATCTTTCCCAACAACACACACATACATGCACATTTTTACACACACATACACATGCATGCAGTGACACACATACAATGAATACACATAGAAACATACACATACTCACACACACGTACACATATTCACATACACATACACATGCATAATCATATGTATACACACATAAACTCATATAATCATATTTACATGCATACATACATATACGCATGCATATATACACACACACAACACATGCATATGCACATATAGATACGCATACATACACAACACATGCATACACATAAATAAATAATTAAATCCTATTTCAAAAATCCTAATTTGAAAACACTAATTTTGATATTAGGGTTTTAAAACCCCTAATTTAAAAAATCTAATTCAACCTTTTAGCCATATGATTGAAGTATATGTACACATTGCATCTATTCCTCCGATGTCCTACTAGAGAGATGTCTCTCCTCCCAACCTTATGCCTCTATATATAGCTTCTCGAATCAACGAGGATCATAATATATATAAAGATATATACACATCATGTAGATACACATACATAAATATAAAATGGAGTAGATATATTATGCATCACACATACATGCCTAAATGCACACATAAATATATATATACATGCACACATATTTACATGCACACATATTTACATGCACACATATTTACATGCACACATTTACACATAGACACATATACATATATACATGTACACATCACATATGCATGCCTACATGCACACATAAATCTATATATACATGCATACATATTTACATGTACATATTTACACATAGACACATATACATATATACATGTACACAATTATAAACACTTGCAGATATTACATGAATACACGAATATTTTACATAAATGCATATGCATATATACACATATGCATACTAACACATGTATACATATATCACACACATGCAAACACATACATATACATGAAATACATATATATGCATACAAACATATGTATACATATAATACACATGAATACACACACATATGCATACATACATGATAAAAATTTGCTCCTCGAAGATAAAGCTATATATAAAATAATTAGGCATACCCCCGAGATTCATGTTCTAACTTAAAAGAAGATGATTTCATCTCTCTAGTAGGATTCATCATTATTCAAGTTAATAAAAAAATCTACTATCTGATATCCATTCAAAAGCTTCAAGTTATTGATTGATAGCTAGAGTAGAATTTACTATCTAATCTGCTCATATGTTTTCATTATTGCCATCATTTTGATAAGACATCAATATAGTCTCATCTTCATTATCCTTATTGATTTCATTTAGTTCTTCTATTGTTAAATCTATGTTCTCATGAGTCACATCATTTATTAATGGATTAATATCTATTTTTGGTAATTCCTCTTCCTCATCAGTAGAATCAGCATGTAGAGAATTATCCTCTTCATCAAAAAGATTAGTATCATTATTACATATAATGATTCTAATTTCTCTTTCAGATGTTGATGTATCAGTATCTGATGCTAAATCATCAAGAGGACTTTTTTCGATCTCTCTAACAATAAACTGTTCAAACAATGACCTACCTCTAGGTTGCACATGAATGACTTGCCACCAAGGATGAGCATCTGGGTTTTTATAAAAAAATGCTTGTTCAATATGCCTAGGAAGAATATATGGTTCTTTAGTAGATCACATTACCTTGGAAGAATCAATTGCCCAAAACCCAGATAATTCCTTTCTTAATGTGGAATTACTACCTTTATACTCGGCTCAAAACCAGTCAACCTTCAAAATGATCTATCAAAATATATAACAACAAAAACCCATTATTAGGTGCTTAAAAAAATAACTAACTCTATCATAAAAAATATAAACTTTTTTCTACCTATTTGAATGTACAAAATGAAATTTCGTAGATACCAACAATAGTTCCTACGTAACCAAGCTCGCCATCTATAAGGTTCGTGTCTTTTGAGCTAGCACATGATAGTTGTTTGAAAGAAGCAACAATACTAGAATCCTCTGTTTTACGTAAAGAATCAATGGCTTTGATTCTAATATGCTGTCCAAAAGCCCACATATTAGTGAACATTTGAGCCTGCAAAAGAAATTCAATTAGTAAATAGAAACTAATATACATATATGAAAGAAATAAAATATTATTTTAATAAAATTACCTTTTGTTCACAACCTATCATTAATTCTCTTTGCTCATCTGAGATTTCTTCATTATTTGCATTGGCGCATTGCAAACGACTATATAGCCAATCTGTGAAAGAAGATATATTTGTAATCTCATTATTATCGAGATTACGTCTATATCTTTTGTTTTTTCACCTTTTACTTTGGAGATTTTGAAGTTCCTCGTACTCGCTAAGGAATGCTTGCATGCATTCACTATTATATGCTACAAAAGCAGAAACATCATTTTTTTCTTGAAATGTAAATAAGAATGGAATTCCCTTACCTGATAATATCTCATCTGTTATTTTTGAAGAAGGCTTGTTGGTCCATGCACGTGGAGCTTCTTCATGAACTCTTTCAAGGTACTCACTAACATAATACATGCACTCTTCAAGCATCCAACCCTTTGCCATGGATCCTTCTAGTTTCGCTCTTTGTCGCACATAACCTTTTAATATTCCAATAAATCGCTCAACGCAAAACATCCATCGAGTGTTGAAAACACCTGCAATCTCTATTTACAAGATGGACTAATAAATGAACCTGAATATAAAAAAATGAAGTAGGAAGTTCTTTCTCCATCAAACATAGTAGCTCTTTGGATTCACGTTTTTTTTGTGGGATCGAGTTTTTGTCAATCTCTTTGGATGTAATCCACATATACATATCATAAAAAAAAATATAAAGAAATTAATTCAAAAATAAAAGATATCGAGTATTCATACATATTAAATATAAAAGTATCATAATTACCTTATAAGTGATCCAAGATGATAGATCACATCTCGTACTCCTTTCGTTGTACATCCATCGATAACCAAAGGTAAAATATGTTTCAAAAAGTTATGCCAGTCATGGGTCTTTAACCCAGATAAGCTCTTATAATCCATAGTAAACATGTTTTGAAAAGATGCTCCATATCTTGTAGGAGTCTTAATCAATTGAATTCTATTGTTGATAGTCTGTATCTCTTTTGTTGTAAGTACCCAAGGAGCAAGTGCATAAGTCGTTTCTTGTCGATGTCTATAAAAAACTGGCCATAACTTTGGTTTGGATTTTTGATCTTTCAAATCATTCCTTGATGCTATGGTATCTTTTAGTCCAAGAAGATGCTGCCATAGTGAATAACCAATATTTTTGAATATATGCATAGGATCAAGAAGATGACATACTTTTAACTCTTTCCAATACTCCAAAGAATACCATATTGATATGTTCTCTACGAGTGCCAATTTTCCTTTACCTCTCTTCACATACTCATTATCTGAATCATCACTGAAGATTTCTGATTCTAGATCTATCAGAGGTCCATCTGTCCATTTTTTATACCAATCCATAGGCGTCAGAGGTTTTGGACACTGAACTATTTCAAGCTTTCCATTAAAATGTATCGCTTCTCTTTTAGATCTTAATGGATGATCATCAGGCAAGAATCGTCGATGTCGAAGATAAATATTTTTGTTGAGATTCTTACTATAGATTGATCTCAACCAATCACCACAATATGGACAAGCTTTATAACCCTTAGTAGATATTCTTGCATCATGAAAATGATAAAAATATAATTATATTAAAAATTACATCAATACATGAACAAACACCATATCATGAAAAAGTGTGAATAGTCCAAGCCACAATACCATGAACCGTAATATGTCTTTCATTGATGCTTTTCAATACATCAATGACATTAATACCTCTCCATAACTCTTGGAGATCGTCAATGAGAGGAGCAAGATATATATTCATATCTTTAACTTGTCTTTTGCCTGGGATCAAAAGTGAAAGCATTAAATGTTCCTTTTTAATGCTAAGATATGGCGGAAGATTGTAGTTTATGACTACCACTAGCCATGTTGACCATTTACTGGATTTCATGGAGAATGGATTAACCCCATCTAATGCAACTCCTAACTTTAGATTCTGTGGATTTTGTGCAAATTTAGGCCATGTAGAATCCATATGCTGAAGAGCAACACTATCATGAGGAATTTTGATTATTCCATCTGTACTTTTATGATCATGTCCCCAAGTCAAAAGCTTTGATAATTCGGGGCTTTGAAACATATGTCTAATCCGTGGAGCCAATGGAAAATGTCTCAATACCTTTTTTGGGATTTTACCTTCTTCACCCTTATATTGAGGAGATTGACATTCGGGACATGTCAAAGAGTCTCCATATTCACCTCTATATAAAATACAATCGTTAGGACATGCATGTATACATTGATAATCTATACCAAGATTGTTGATTATCTTCTTCATTTCATCATGTGAGGTAGGAAAAATATTCTGACTTGGTAAAAACTTTTCAGACAATAACCTGTAAGTTCATCAAAAAAAGATATAATAAAAAAAGTAAATAAATAAATAAACATATATATATGCATATAATTTTATATATGTATGCTTATGTGTATGTGTATGTGGATGTGAATATGCATGTGCATGCATATACATATGTGTATGTGTATATGTATATATGTATGTATATGTGTTTTATAGGTGTATATGTATGTATATATATGTATGCATATATGTATGCATATATGTATATGTGTATACATGTGTATGTATGTATGTATCTATGTGTATGTATGAATGTATATATATGTATGTATATGTATGTATGCATGTGTAGCTGTGTATATTTGATTTCATTTTTAATTGTTTTTTGTATATTGTGGTTTGCAGATTTTCATATCTAGACCATTGAATCGTCTGGCAGTTTCCCATTTTATAGTCAATCTATTACCTGTTTTGCTAAGCTGTTTATAGATATTAAATAGCGGTTACCAAGGACGGTATTTAGTCATATGTAAAATGGGAGGATCAAATTTGAATATTTTGAAAGATGCATTAATAGTTTTAAAAGATGGGCGGACAAAAAGGGTCCATTCAATTCAAGTTCTTGTTCTTACCTTATCTAAAGTAAGAATAAAAACCTGCATTGAATGGACACTTTTTGTTCGCCCATCCTTTAAAATTATTTTTCCATCCATCAAAATCTTCAAGATAAATTTGCTCCTCCAATTTTACATGTGGCTTAATACCTTCCTTGGTAACTACTATTTAATATTTGTATAATTAGCAGCACATGTATTAGGTCGACTAAAATAGGAGAGACATATGTGTCAAGAAGATTCTAAAGATTGGGTGGACAATTCTAAAGGCTAGATGGACAAAACATCTTCATTCGATACAGGTATGTATAATTTGACCTTACTCTCATAACATGTGTATGTGTG
Source organism: Ceratopteris richardii (assembly GCA_020310875.1). Taxonomy (NCBI): domain Eukaryota; kingdom Viridiplantae; phylum Streptophyta; class Polypodiopsida; order Polypodiales; family Pteridaceae; genus Ceratopteris; species Ceratopteris richardii. The sequence continues at coordinate 89,904,838 of CM035434.1, forward strand.
TGTATGTTTATGTGTGTGTATGTTTATATGTGTGTATGCATTCATGTATATTATGTGTATGTTTATATATGCAAATATATATATATATATATATATATATAGAAAATTGAAAATTATACCTTAATAGTGTCGAAACAGATCCATCCAAAATGATTTTGAAGATTGAGAATAAGTAAGCTCACACTTAGTCGTGTCAAACGACTTCCTTCATATACATGCTTTAGACATTCCTCTCGAAGATATTTCTCATTTTTAGAAATATCAATGCTCTCACTATCATTTTGATACCAATCCTCAATAAAATCTGGCATGCCATCATCTTCATCATTGTCACACAAATCTTGTGCTTTATCGCCTTTTGAATATAGATCTTTCAACCTTGCATATTCCACAGGATTACTTTTGAGTAGCCTCCTCATAGAAGCTTCTGATAAATGAGGTCTTACTGGCAATTGTGAATGGTGTGGAGGAATATCATCAACATCATACGTTGGAATCTACACATATAAATGACATTGTTCGTCACTGGCATGTAATGTAGTAATAGCACTGACAACTATGTATCTTGATACATCTCTACTCATGTATGGTGATTCATGACTATTTTCACGCTCCTCAAATGTGCAATTAGTCCTTGAACTATTATGTAACCCTCGATTACTATTTATTAAACCTGCTATATTTCCATGTGTGTAAGGTCTTCCATCAATATATAATCTTTCATTTTGTGCATGTAAAATCCTTCAACTAGTAAGGGATGCTGCGTTCAAGCATATTCCATAAGTACTCATGCTTTGAACATAACATGAAAGTCGATGCCAACCTCCCCATCCATATATAGGACCACAAAATGACATAAGAGTGACTTCAGAGTTCGGAGGCACATACAAATCCTCTACAATAAAGAGACCTTGACCAACGTCATTAGTAATAGTGGATGGAGCAATCATATAGCGATTACCCCAAAAGTTGAAAACCTCTCCATCTAAAGGAAGTGGTCCTCTATGCCATCCTCCATATCTTCCTCTATCATATGTTTGTACTAAAGAACGATCACGAGCTGGCAATGGATAATCTCCAGCCATTTCAGTCTCTAAACTAGGAGGTAGAGGATTTCTAGAAACCTCTGATTGTAATTGATGAACACCAAGTCCATGATGTGTACGAGGTATATTAACATTATGAGAAAAATTATCATCATCATCATCATCGAGCAAGTATTCCTGTATATCAACAGTAATTTGATTTTGTATATGGTTTTTAAATAAAATAATGACATTAATATATATATATAATACATACCCAAGCATTATCACGTTGACCAGGTGATGGTGCATGCTCAAAAGTACCATACTCTGCCTCATGTTCAATACATTCCAATTGTGGTTTTCGATACGTGCCATAACAAGAGTTATACCAACATATAATATGCTCTCGATAGTAAAATTCATCATAATTCCTATCGGAGGACACATGTGAAGTCGTTGCATGGGTAGGAGGTGGTGGAGTACCCTCTGATTGATCAGATTCTGCACATAATAAGAAACAAAAAAAAAGTTATGTATCCATCAAATATATTTGAAATTAAATGTTTGATATACTTACAATATATAGTCGTTGCACGATGAGGAGACGGTGGTGGAGTTCCATCTGATTGATCAAAATCTACAAATAATGGTATTTGATATTAATAATCTGATTATTTACATACACAAAAAATTCACATATACATATTTACACATACACACATATTCACATATACACATTTACACACATACACACATATTCACATATACACAACTACACATTATTGTGAGATAAATGCATGTATTTTGTATGAATGAGTGTATATGCATGCATGTGTGTGTAGGTATATATGTGGATATGTATATGTGTGTTTATGTTATATGTATGTATATGTGTATATGTATACATATATGTATGCATATATGTTTGCATGTATATGTGTATGTGGGTATGTGTATGTGTATGTGTGTGTATATATTTGTATGTATTCTGATTTTTTTTTTGTTTGAGATTAAATTAATAGGAGATATTGTATGGTGGAAAAAAATAAGAGGTGATCTAACATACCACTTGAGACATGGCAGTTTTTTCGTAGACAGCTACGTGTTCAGGAGTGATTTCCTCAGTAGAAGGTACACAAATTAATAGTTTATATTTATAATTTTTATATATTTTAGTAATTTTTTTATTTAATTTATGTATTTCTTTTTTCTTAAATAAACAGGTTGCTGCAAAGAAGAGAGTGGAGTCGCGCCACACATCGCACCTAGTCCAAATGGGCCATAATGGTTTTGTGGCTACATTTGTAAGTATATGTGTTATTGTGAGTATATTTTTTATTTTAGTTAAAATGCAAACAACTAATCTTTTTTATTTGTTTCAATGCAGCGAAAGGATTATGGCCTGTATCCTACGAAACATGAGATCGAGTATGCTACACATTTTGGATATCGACGTTTGAGCGAGTATATGCGAGATCATCCTAATGCCTTTGTGAGTATTATTAAATTTTATATAATTATTTTATTTTTATGAATGGTTTAACTGTTTTACTTATTTATGTTTGTTATATGTAATACATGAGTATTAGGGATAGACAAATATGGATGAGGTGGAGAGATAGACACAGGAGGGACGATCTTGATCGTCACAGGGTGATCATGATGATGAGGATGAGGATGATCAGGATGATCATGATGTTGCTGATGATGATGATCATGATGATGATGATTAGGATTCTAGTTGATTATGACATTGGATTATATGTATTTACATTGATATATATATATGTATTTTTTATCTATATATTTTTCATTTCAGTTATGTTTTGAATTGTGTGTATGGTATTAAGTAATGAAGAGTTTTGTTCTATTGATTGTTATTATTGTTTATATTAAGCATGTGTTTTAATACTTCAATTATATAATTCATTCATATGTGTGTACATAAGTGTATATGTATGTGTGTATATATGTATGTATGTGCATGTGTATGTGTGTGTATATGTATGTATGTGCATGTGCATGTGTACGTGTATATGTGTGTATGAGTATGTGCATGTGCATGTGTATGTGTGTGTATATGTATATGCATGTATATGTGTAACTCTATGTGTATATGTGTGTATGTGCATGTATATGTGTATATGTAGGTATGTGCATGTTTGTGTGCATGTGTATATGTGTGTGTATGTATGTGCATATATATGTGTGTATATGTGTATAATGTATGTATATGCATGTGTATATGTATGAAACATGCATGTGTATGTGGATGCATTTCCATTCGCATCCATGTGCATGCATGTGGATGTGCATATACATGTATTTACGTATATGTTAATGTGTATATATATATATATATATATATATATATATATATATATATATATATATATATATATATATATATATATATATATATATATATATGCAATAATGCATGCATGTAAGTCTTTTTATGTGGTTGTAGAAATGTTTGTGCATATGCATGTGTATATGTGTGTATGTCTAAGTGTATGTGCACATGTATCTGTGTGTATGTATGTGTGTGTATGTGCATGTGTATATGTGTATATGTGTGAAAGTGCATCTTCATCATCTATAAATGTATAAGTGCATATCAATAAGTGTGAGTATGCTATCTAATGAAAATAACACAACTCAAATGATATACAAAGAATAGAAATTGTACTTTCAATAGTTAGCCATACTTTTTGCTTGGTTAGCTTCTTGAATAACCTGCAATAAAGAGAGAAAGAAGAGAGAGAGAGAGAGAGAGAGAGAGAGAGAGAGGATTCAAAGAGAGAAAGATATAGAAAGAGAGAAACAGAGACAGAGGGAGACAATAAGAGAGAGCTTAGGCAAAACAACAATTCTGCATATACTTGTTTCAGCTCGTAAGCGCAGCACAATCGTGAACATTTGAGAGCTCTTCGATCAGATGCGTGAAATTGCCGATCGAAGAGCCTCCAACATTTTAAATTTTTTTGGTCAATAGACCGTCGTGTAAGTGATGGTAATGCATCGAAAAACCACTAGAATTGGCGTCGCATAAGCAACATTTTTTAGCATCGCTTATGCGACGCTTTTTAAAACCATCGTGTTAGCGATGCTCTATGCGAGCGTCGCACACCCCATCATGCCACACGTCGAAAAGAACATCTTTTGGATCGTCGTTTAATCGACGGTGCGCACTCAATGCTCATTGTGATGCATTTTGCAATTTTATAGCGACAAAATTGTGTCGCCTTAACCGTCGCTATGTGCCTATATTCCTTGTAGTGAAAATGTGCCTAACTCATTCCCGCAGAAGGCATCTCATAAGGGGAAGCAACCTTTGGAAATACCATGGAAAAGCCCCCTTAAGGGTAAGATTTATGGTCAGGACCTCTCGTGTTTGAGAAAGAAAGATGAACCCAAGAAGAAAAAAGACAAGGCCCCTCTCCGCAAAGAGGGTAATCAACCATAATGATGATCACATCATTTAATGCCAGGGGGTTATCTGAACCCTCAAGAGTGGCTATTATTGGACAATGGTTTCACGATAATAGCCTAAACCCTGATTTTATATGTATCCAAGAGATTAAAATCCTTGGAGAGGACCTTCGAAAATGACTCAAATGCATCTCTGCGAGCCACGTTTGGATTACCACTTCTCACCCCAAGGGGGCCTGTGGCACAGCTATTGGAATAAGTAACTCTTGGCCTAGTAGACTTGTCAACTCCTGCGAGGATCAGAAGCATCATTGGGTTTCGGCCTCCTTTGGAGACCCCTTCCAGTTCACTATGGTATCCGTGTATGCCCCAAATAGGGCCACAGAGCGGATGACACTTGGGCCTCTTTGGAATCGCTTTCTCACAATGTGCTTCTTTGTGGGGACTTTAACATTGTGGAAGACCCTTTGGATCGGTGGGATAGCAGGGGGCGTTGCATTGACAGTCAAGAGAAAGACATCTCGGATAAATCAAGCTCCACCTGGACCTAGTAGAAGTTAAAGATATGAATGGTTTCTCTTGGCTGAACCTCCAATCAGGGGATGACCTGAGAAAAGCAATGCTAGATAGAAGCTATATTGCACAGAACATTATCAGTCTATGGGGTCAGCCTGACATCTTGCAACACATTGACATCACCATATCGGATCACTACCCTATTAATCTCACGTTCAAGACGATTGCCAAACTCAAAAAAGCGCCTTGGTTTCATGCTTGCCAGATGTCATTCTCCCTTCCCTCTGTCCATTAAGAAATTACCTTGGTATGGAACATGCCTTTCGCCAATGGTGCCTCACCGACCAAATGCTGGAGGATTGCAGTTGAGAAGACTCGCCAAATTCTGGTCATGACCCACAAGATGCTTTGCAATGTTTGACGTAGGCAAAAAGAGAAGCTTTATCGGAGGCTTTGGCACCTTGAGGAGGAAGTGAATAAAGGGAACTCCCAATACCAAACATGACTATAGAAAATTAGAGGCATGTTAAGATACGAGGAAGAAATTCAAAGGAAAAACTTGCAAGTATACTTTAAAGATTGGTGTGCAGGTAAGGCTGAAAAACCAACAAAAGAGATGTGTAGCCTTATCAAGAGGAAACAATCTAGAAACTTGATTCCCTTCTTGATTGGTAGCGATGGGGTCGAATGCAAAATGATAGAAGAAAATAGTACTATTATCGTCAACCATTTTACTCAGCTCCTAGGGGTTTTGATGCCTCTATCTCCCCACAGGAGGGATTGCATGGTGACCATCTCGAGAGTCTCTCCCTCGAGAATACCACATATCATGAAGCCTCTTCTTGAGGCACGGATACCTACGTTGATGGGCCTCCTTGGTTGGGAGGACTTGGACCTCCTTACTGTCCTGGAACCTCCATAGTGCTAAGAGGCTCTGGAACAAGGGCTTCAAACAGTGGAAACACCTTTGGAAACAAGAAACTAGCTAGTGGATCAGATTTGAGGACATAGACCCTGAATTAAGAGTGAACTATGAAGAATGGACTCTCCTACAGAGTTGATGCATCGCTTGGGACCATTCAAAAACTTGGCTTCTCATTGGGCAGGACCTGCCTAGCCATCACGATCTTATCTGGCACAATGGCAATTTTCTTCCCAAAATTCCTAGAATCAAGGTGAACACAGACTTTCATATCACACTTAACCAGAAGCGGTGCTTGACTTGGACAAGATTGCGTTGGGATTTGAAGTTCATGTCCTTATGGCACCCACTCATCGAGATCAAAAAATCGGTTCTCATGTGGCAAATTCTTCATCGTGGCATATGGACCAACCTAAAGGCCAAAAAAATTTGTCAGGCCCCACCATGGTGTAAGCGATGCCACCGTAGCATCGAGGACCTTGCTTGCCCCAAGTCGCTTCTACTCTGGCGAACCCTCGAGAATATCTTGAGACTACAAGCAAAGATCACTTGGAAGCAAGAATTTCTAGGTGAAGCGATCGGCTTCTCAACGGCACTATTGAATGCGATAAGAGGGGAAACCCTCTGGAAGATCTGGAGGGAACAGTGTGCCATGAACTTCGGACACCCTCCTAAGGAGTGGTCGATCGAGAAGTCTCTATTCCTCCTTGGCAAAAGAATCGTCAATTGTAAGAGGTATCCACCCTTTAGGCATCATAAAGTGTTTCTTATCAAGAAGAACAAGCTCAAATCCAAGTGGGTCCCACATGAGGGGGACAGAAGGATTATTAACATCTTTTGTAACATGCTATAGACCAGAAAGTTCTGCCCCTGCTTTGTGGGATTCGGGGAGTCCCAAGGGCACTAGTCCCATTCACTTGTAACTTCTTTCTATTTTAATTAAAGTCAAGGAGAGTAGGCCATGGCCGAACTTCCTTTTATAAAAAAAAAAAATCTTGAGAACCAGCTGATCATGGACTTTCAAGAGGCTTAGGCCTCTAATTTGGAAAATCTCCACTTGGTTATCAATTAGGAACGAAATGCGATCCAGAACAATTATGAAAAGCATCGGGGTTAATAGGTGACCACTACTTGATGGGATGCTTGAGGACAATACGCAAGGACAGCTTATTATGTGTAAAGTTCATTCATCATTGAGCCCGCTATTGTGTGCAAAATCCGTCACAAATATCCCAAGACGCCAGGTCGTGTGGTTGAGTCCCTCGCCTCTTGAGGCGGGGGCGAGGGTTCGACCCCCCTGCGCTGCGGGATACCTGTAACTGCCTTCGGGCGTGTAATCCGCCTTCGGGCGCGAAATCCGGCCTTCGGGCGCGAAATCCGGCCTTCGGGCGTCGATGTATGGGCCTTCGGGCCGTCCACCCTGTCTGCCCCTGTTCTTGTGGGATAAGGGGGGTTCCATGGGTACTATGCCCTTCATTGTACAGTTGTTTCTCTTTCAAATTAAAGTCAGGGGGAGTAGGCCTCGGCCGAACCTCCATTTAAAAAAAAAAAAAAAAAAAAAATCCGTCACAAATTCTTAATTGTTTTAAAGTGTAGCAAGAAAACATTATTTTTCCAAGCCATGAAAACATCGGTTGGGCACTATGATTTCTCTCTCTTGCAAGTCAGACATTGTGATTTTTGCGAGCCATCGTTGAAGGGAAATGCTTGGATTTCGGGTAAGGCAAATGTTTGAATTTTTAGTTTTGAGATTCTTCTCATATTGTTGGATTTGTTGATAGGTTATTAATAATCCTGTTGGATGTTGACGTCTACAGAAGCACACAAACAACACAAGGAACAAGAAGAAGTTTGGAGCACAACACAACACTTAATTAATTAGCAAGTCAATTATCTTAATTAATTAACAAGTCAATGTACAAAAGATAAGTAACCATTAAGATTATAGGTGTATATACAAGCCGGGTGGAAAATCGTCTCAAAGATGGAACAAATGCCTCCAAAATCCTAAGTGTGTTCACACACATCACTACCAAAAAAGTAGCGCAAGAGGAATCTCTCAAAAACAAAGGTTTTCATTCAGTAGCCAGCACGCGGCCAGAATGAATGGCAAACAAGACCGAGTAATCATGCACAAAATCTGACTACAATGCATTCGAGTAGTTAAGAGTCATGAGTAGGAGGGCTAAGAGTAAGGTGCGCAGCTCTAATTTGCACCCAAAAGAACAAACGCTAAAATCGTTCATTGTAATGCTTACATTAGATTAGCGGTGTACTGTAAAGCTGGTACCTAAAAGGTTCATCGGCAAGTGCCTGCATATTCGGTAGATAAATTGGAAGGGACGGCCAGAATCAGATGAAACAAAGATCAATTGAAAGGAATGGAACAAAGGGTGCATGGAAGTGGTACAAAGTGTGAGCAACAATTACACCACCTGTTATTTTTTTTTTAATATAAAGGAAGTTCGGCAATAGCCTACTCTCCCGGACTTGAATTAAATAAAGAAAAGTACAAGAGAAGGGGACTAGTGCCCACGGGACCCCCCAAATCCCACAAAGCAAGGGAAGCTTTTACAGAGCTTAGATGACATTACAAAGAAGGTTAATTACCCTCTCATCACCCTCATGTGGGGCCCACTTGGGTTTAAGCTTGTTATCGATCAAAAGGAGTACTTGATGATGCCTAAAGGGGGGGGATTTTTTACAGTTGACAATCCTTTTGCCAAGGAGGAACAGCGATTTCTCAATTGACCACTCCTTGGGGGAGTCACCGAAGTTGAAAGCACATCTTTCTCGCCAGATTTTCCATAGGACCTCCCCTCTGATGGTGTTCCAGAGAGTCGCGGAGCAGCCGATCGCTTCTCCCAGCAGGGTTTGCTGCCAACTGAGACGTTTTTGAAGTCTAATTCTCTTTCCAACCACCTGCCAGAGTCTCTTGGAGTTGGGGCAGGTAAAGAAGATGTGTGAAACATCTTCGATAGACCGGTGGCAGCGTTTGCACCAGGGAGGGATCCCACAAATTTTGCTAGCCTTAAGGTTGGTCCAGATTCCATGATGAAGAATTTGCCATAGGAGGACAGACTTTTTGATTTCTATGAGGGGATGCTAGATAGCCATGAACTTCATGTCCCACCGAAGCCGCGTCCATGACAGGCACCACTTTTTGCTGAGGTTAACCTGATAGTCGATCGTTTCTTTGATGTTCGGGATTTTTGATAGGCTATTCCCATTGTGCCATTTGAGACCAAGCGAGCTCGACATGTCGTGTCCCATGAGAAGGCGAACTTTGTGTCGGTCCCAGGCGAGACATCTGCTTTGCAAAGTGTTCCATTCTTCATGCAAAATGTTGATGCTAGGGTCAATATCCTCAAAGTTGATCCAGCGGTTGGTGTCTTGTTTCCAGAGATGTTTCCATTTTTTGAAGCCTTTGTTCCATAGCTTCTTGGCATTTTGAATGTTCCAAGATTCCGCACTCCGGATGCCATGGATCGGAAACCAGATAGAGTCGTTTTGTCTGATACCGGCAGCCCACTTCCAGTCTTCACTTATTCTTGTGAAGCTTTTGACTTTATTCCAACTCTTCCAAAGGGAGCACACTAGATTAGAGCCTTTCGAGAAGACGGGGATCGGGGAAAACAACAAGGTCAAGATGTCAAGATTCTTCCAATTTGGGAAACCCATGAGCGCTAGCTCATTCTTGTTTCTGAAGATCAGCTTGGCCCACGAGGCCTCCCCGTTGCACCAAGCCTTAATCATCCATTTGGCCGACAGTTTGTTAGCCATGCTCCCAATGTCCAAGATACCAAGTCCCCCACTATCTCTATGGCTGGTGCAGATGGACCATTTGATTTTAGGCACCCCCCTCCTATTGTGGTCGCCCGTCCAAAGGAAGTTTCTACAAATACTATCCAGTTTGGACAGATCATGCTCTTTCGGTCTCCAACAAGAAAGGAAATAAATGGTAGATGATAAGAGGAACGTGTTGATAACCATAGCACGACCAGCAAGATTGATTTGCATACCTCTCCAATAGTTAAGCTTGTTTTCGAGTTTGGCAAGCACCCAGTTCCACCGCTGTTCCATAGAGACGCCAAACCCCAAGGGAATCCCAAGAAGCTGAAAAATTTGGCCCTGCGGAATGATTTGACAGCCATGATCAATGAGAAGGTCGGGCTGTGACCCACCAATAGCTCTAAAGGCGGTCTTAGAGTGGTTGATTATGGATCCAGAGGCTTCACAAAAGGTAGCAAGACACTTCCAGAACGTCTCAAGGCTGGTACTATCATTGTGCACAAAAGCGTTCATATCATCGGCAAAAAGTCTCATGGTGATCTGCCTGTGGTCATGCGGCAAACGAAGGCCTTTAATGTTACCAGCTTCCACTTGATGCTCCACCAGCCTGCTAAGCCCTTCCGTGGCAATGGCAAAGAGAAGGGGAGCCAATGGGCACCCTTGTCTGATAGATCTTCTAAGTTTGATCACCTTTGAAAGATTTCCATTAATGTTAATTTGGGTCGATGCGTTTCCGAGAAGGGTCGCGATCATCTTGGTGAATTTCTGACTACATCCAAGATCTTGTAGCGACTGTAGAATATAGTCCGATTCTAGCCTGTCGTAGGCTTTATCAAAGTCGATCTTGAGGAAAACTACTTCTTGTTTAGACTCATTTGCAAATTCAAGACCTTCCCAGATATCTATAATGGTTTCCAAAATTGACCTGCCTTTGATGAAACCTTTTTGGTCCTCGCTTAACCATGCTCTCAAGTGGCAAGAGATTCTGTTGGCAATGACTTTGGCGATGATCTTGTATCCTGTTTGGAGCATTGTAATGGGACGCCAATTCTCTATTCTGTTCTTTTCCCCTTTTTTGTGTACTAACTTGATAATGCCATTGTTGAGACAAGAAGGAAGCGCGCCAAACTTGAGTGCCTCTTGCCAAACCAAACGAAGAGGGGTGGCAACCACCAACTTGAAGGATTTAAAGAACTCATTAGTGAGCCCGTCGGGTCCTGGGCTTTTACCTGAGGGGAGGGCATCAATGACCTCAATGATTTCGGCTTCAGAGATAGAGGCATGAAGCAGAGAGTGAAGGTTGGGTGGTATCCTGTGGGGGGAAACCCTAGATATGGCTGCCATACAGTCCCTTCTATGGTGGGAGAGGGGGTTTGAGGTCCCCAGGAGTCTCGTGAAGTGCCCTTCAATGATCCCAAAATTATCTTCTTCCGTATTGCATACATTGCCATTTGCGTCTAGCAATAAGGGGATCGATTCTCTGTTGTGTTTCCTTTTGAGGATACGGCACATCTCTTTGGTGGGTTTGTCGGCTTTGCCAGCCCACCACTCCTTGAAGAAAATTTGCAAATTTTTCCTTTGTATCTCTTCCTCGTATCTCAGCAGCGCTCTGATTTTTCGAAGTCCTTTCTGGGCTTGAGATTTTCCTTTGTTCACTTCCTCCTCGAGCCGCCAGAGTCTATGATATAGAGCTTCTCTATGAGCCCGCCGCACAGTCTCTAGCATCTTCTTGGATCTAATCATGATCTGTCGTGACTTATCGACCGCACTTCTCCAACACTTGGCTGGGGAAAAGCCAGAGGCGAATGCCTCCTTCCACACATCAGAAATTTCTTGATGGACGGAGGGGAGAGAGAAGGAGGGCACACTGGCATGGAACCACGGAGCCTTACGGATCTTGGTGGGGGATTGAAAAGTGATGACGATCGGGTAGTGATCAGAGATGGTGAGGTCGGTGCGTTGCGAGAGGGAAGGGTGGCCCCACTGATGAGTAAAACTCTGAGAAATGTAGCATCTATCAAGTCTAGCTTTCCTCAGGTCCTCGCCTGCTTGGAGATTTGACCAAGAAAAGCCCTTCGAGTCTTTGAATTCGACCAAATCCAAGAGTAGTTTAGTTTTGTCCCACGTTTCTTTCTCCCGACTATCGATGACCCTACCCTTGCCCATCCATCTGTCCATAGGGTCCTCAACCATGTTGAAGTCACCACCTGTTATTCTTATCACGGGCTTTATCAAAGTTCATTGTGATAGTACGACAAGGACTCAATACATAAAAACAAGTCAGATCAGGCACTACTTCACTTGGAAACTACCACATATCAATGGGCTCCATCATTTCTATGAAAGGTCAAAGAAGAATTAATGCAGGGAATATTGTCAAAGCCAATTTGAAGAACTTAATTAAGGTTGGCTGCGAGAATCATATTTGGCTTACCCTTCCATTTTTGACCAACCACTTGGCACATATTCAGTGAACGTTGGGACTTGGCAAGGCCACTTTTGGCCTCTTGGAATCTATATAAGTAGGTGATTTGCACACATTGGGGACACACACAAATTTCTTTGAACTCAATGGGCATATTTTAGTAGTGGCAATATCCAACACCATTTTCTTGACCACTCTCTGCATTCTATTGCTACATGTAGACTGTTGGGGGTCACTCTATGGAAATTATACAGAGCATGGGCCTTCGAGTGGAGTTGGCTATTAGCATTATAGGGTGATTTATAGGGTAGTATCACCACCTTTTGACAATGTCTAAGCACATTCTACATGCTTCAAGATCTAGAGAAAATAACTCAAAAATGGCTTTCAAGGCTATTTCTTGGACCCCTCTGCAATTTTTGCCTAAAAAAGGATGTCAAGAGCTCCCGACTCCGCAATTCTTCTATCTGCTCAGGTTCTCAATGGGTTTTGATATCTCCCGACTCCGCAATTCTTCTATCTGCTCAGGCTCTCAATGGGTTTTGATATTTCCATGGGACTCCATTGGAATTGATTTCTCACCAATCTTGATAATAAACTTGCTTACAGGAAGAGCATGCACCTCAACTTGGGGACACAACATGCCATGGTGATCAACACCTTCCTTTTTTCATAGATTATTTATTTTTTTGGCATGTTTGAAACTGGAAGATCAAGATTTACCGAAGTTGGAAAGAACTTGCATAAATTTAGCGAAGTTAGGGAAGTTGCATCCAAAATCAAATGAGCCATTTGCGCATGCTAAAAAGACTCTAGTGGGTTGGTCATTTTTGATGTTTGGGAAATGGTAGACAAGTTGGATACCAAGTGGATGATTAAAGCATGGTGCAATGCAAAATCTTCCTCGACAAAATTGATTCTCAAAAACAACTCTTCCTAGGTATAAGGGGCATGATTTACTCATTTTGATTTTTTTCCTTTTCCAATGACTCCTAGAGGTTTGGACTGGCCTGATCCTTGGAAGTGGGCAGTCTAGATTAGACAAAATGATTCTATTTGGTTCCCTATTGGGGCAATCAAAGGAATTTATTCAAAGAACCTCCAAAAGGCAAAGAAACTATGGAAAAAAGGGTTTCTATGTTGAAACATCTGTATAATCAAGAGAGAAGACATTGGATTAGGTTTGAGGACATAGATGCATCTAGGATAGTTGACTATGAAGATGGTGTCTATTAAGACACATAATAAATTCTTGAGAGACCTCAAAGACTCACCTCCTTCTTGGGCATGGTCCCCAACAAATTGAAAGGTTAAGTTGAGCCAAGGATAACAAGTTGGATATGAGAGTGAGTTTCAAGAAGCACTTGGATTTGCATATCACCCTTGATAGGAGATGGTGTCTAAACTCATCTTGTATTAGATGGCAATTTAAGTTTGAGGACCTATGGCATCCTCTCAATGAAAACAAAAAAAGGTTTTTGATGTGGCAAATTCTCCATCGAGGAATTTGGACGAATTTTAAAGCTAATAAAGTATATGGGTTTCTTCAATGGTGCAAGTGCTGCCTCTTTGGTAGAGAAGATCTTGGTCATCTCTTCTTTCATGCCCAAGGAATCACTCTATCCGGTACACCCTTGCTAGGATTTTGCATTTACAGAGTCAAATCAAGTGGAAGCAAGAATAACTTGGAGAAGCAAAAGGTTGCTCTTCTGCCTTGTGAAAAGCCATCAAGGAGGAAGCACTTTGGAAGAAATGGAAAGAAAAGTGCACAACCAACCTCGACGATCATCTGAAAAAATGGCGGACTAAAAAATACCTTGGTTTGTTAAAAAAAAATGTAGTTGTAAGAAGTACCCTTCCTTCACACACCATAGTATTTTCCTTTTGAAAATAAGAAGATGAAAGAAAGTGGGCCTCTCATGAGGATGATGAAAGATTCATTAACCTTTTCTATAACTCTCTCTAAAACATTGGTTTTTTGTTAAATTCCTTCTGAATTTCAGGTATCACCATTGTTCCACGTCTGGGCTATCCTACCCATGTGGGATATGAAGTATCCCAAGAGAAGTATGCCCCTTCATTGTAGGATTGTTCGTTTATTGATTCAAGCAAGGGAGATTAGGCCTCGACGGAACTTCCTATTTATTATTTAAAAAAGAAATTACATGTACGCATGCTGCCGATTACATGGTGATGAAGAGAATACTTGAAAACATGATATCAGGTAGATGAGCATCTTTGATGATTTTTAGGTACCATGATTCAGAGCTCAATTTAGCATGAGCTTCTTTAGCCTTTTCAATGAATGGAGAACATTTGCCTTGCCATCAAGATGGAAGCTCTTTGGAAGAGATGGAAAGAAAGGTGTGGTGCTAACTTCAATGACCATATGAAAGAATGATCGATTGAAAGATCCCTTGGCATGTTAGGTAAATGAATATATAATTATAAGAAGTCCGCTCTTGTCAAACGCCATAGGATGTTCTTCTTTGAAACGAAAAAGATCAAAAGGAAGTGGGCCACCCATGAGGGCCATGAAAAATTCATTAATTTTCCTTATAATTCTCTCTAAAACATTGGTTTCTTGCTGAATTCCTTCCAAATTTGGGCCATCATCATTATTGCACCTTCAGGCCATCTACCCCTATTCTATGGGATACTAAAATCTCATATTCTATGGGATACTAAAATCTAAAAAGCACTCTGCCCCTTCACTGTATCATTATTCCTTTTATTAATTCAAACAAAGGAGACTAGGCATCCGCCAAACTTCCTCAAAAAAAAGAAAGAAACTACATGTGCGCTTCGTAGACGTATTGCTGATTACATGGTGATGAAGAGAATCCTTGGAAACATGACGTCAGGTAGATGAAACTCTTTCATGATCTACAAATACATTGATTCAGAGCTAAAATGGGTTAGCTAAAACGGACACTTAATGTCGACAACATGGCATGCACACTCTTTTTTTGAAAAGCAGGAAAATATAAATTAAGAGAGAAAAGTTACATCAGTGCAAAGGACAGGAGCTCCTCAGAACAAAGAGGTTACAAGGAGTACAACATTGCATATCTGTGCCCAGAGTAGATTTGAGCTAACAGAGTTTTCCAGCTAGAGTACTTGTTTTCATACAGAAGAGAATGCATTTCTTGGGGGGGCAAAGAGGGCTTGACAATGCTGTTAATACAATGAATATCCACTTTTCTAAGGGTATTGAGGAGGGCAATGAGGAAGTTTTTCCTCACATTACCAAAGACTCTGTTGTTTCTGTTTAGCCAGATGGCCCACAATATGTGCCTTCTCCAAGTATTCCACAACAATAAGTCCATATTTCTTCAACAACCAAGCATAACATCTAACTTTTGAAGCCTGGGAGCTTGGATGCTATGCAGGTAATTTTCCACAGGGGCTCAAAAGGGCTTGGCATGGGCACATTCAAAGAAAAGGTGACAAACTTCCTCCACCCTGCCACAAAATGCACATTTACCTCCATCAATAAATATTTTCCTGACTTTAGAACCTACCCACAACCCTTGATGTATAATCAGCCACTAGAGAAAGGAATGTTTTCTGATATCAAGGTAGGCCCACAGAGATTTAAATCTATAAGACCACTGAGAGGGGGACCAGTTAACTTTCCAAGTCCTATTCAATTTGGGAATGATGACATCCAAAGACCCTATATTCCTTTTGAAGTTACAGTAGATAAGCTCTGCAATAGTTTTGAGCCTGAGAGCCTGCCATCTACATTGGTTCAACTGCACCTCCAGCATAGCTTTATGCCGTATCAGAACTTGCACGCAAGACAGGGAAATATTAGGCATGTTAAGCAGGGCCTGGTCTTCTATCATACCTCCATTAGCCATAAAGTCTTTCTAGGACTTGAAGGAGAGCTTGTGACACGTGCTCCTTTATTGCAATGTTGCAATTGTTCCAGTGAGCCAGCCAACCCAGCCAGGGGGACTCCTGCAAATAAAAGTCAGAAAGAGAACTCAACTTGACAGGAGGAGAAAACAGAGATTTAGCTTTAAACTAGGCCTTCCATATCCTGCAGATCCAGAGGGCTCCCAATAGGGGAAATGGGATGAGGACAACATATGATATCCCACACATTAATGTTATGCCAAGACCTGTAGTTAGATAGATGAAATTTAGACACATTCCTGTGAAGAAGGAAAGACCAAATTTCATTACAACCTATACTTCTAAGAATCCATTTGGCAGCCAATGTGTCAACCATTTTCATAGGACTTAAAATACCCAATCCACCTTTTTCTTTAGGGAGACAATAGGTTTCCCAAGAAACTTTAGCCATTTTTTTCCTAGTATCAGAGCCACCCCAGAGAAACCTTTTAGCTAGGGAAATTACCTGACCCAATTGTTTTTTGGAAGGGGACCAACATGATAGAAAATAAACCAGTTTGGGAAGCAAGTAATGGTTCAAAATGAACGTTCTATGGGGAAGCGAATTGTTAGCGTCATACCAAAGAGACATACTTTTCTTGAATTTTTCCAGCACCCAATCCCATTTTTGAGCAAAAGGAAATGTTAAACCCCATAGGAATACCTAATAACCTAAAAATCTCTCCATCTTTAAGATGATTGCAACCCAGTTGAGTAATTATATCAGGAATGATGTTGCTAGAAGCCTTAAAACCTGTCTTGCTACGATTGACTTTAGAACCACTGGCCAGACAAAAAATATCTAAACATTCCAGGAATTTAGTCAAGGATTTGGAATCAGCCTTCAAACAACATTAGTGTCATCAGCAAACATTTGTAAGCAAAGAGGGGATGGGGAGTTAGGAATAACAATACCTTCCATAAGACCTTCAGTGATAGCATCTTTAACCAACCACCCCAAAGCATCACTAGCTATGGCAAGGGCAACCTTGCCTTATAGATCTGACTAGTTTAAAGGGTTCTGAAACTTGACCATTAATAGACACTCTAGAGTAAGCATTCCCAGATAGAGAACTCACAAACTTGATAAATCTTCTACCAAGATCCAAGTCCTGTAAAGACTGAGGGATGAAATCCCACTCAATCCTATCATAGGCCTTATCAAATTCAATTTTGAAAAAGAAAAAGTCTTGTCTAGACTCACTAGCAAAATCCATCCCTTCCCACAAAGAGATGATAGCATCTAAAATGAACCTCCCTTTGATGAAGCCTTTTTGCTCTGGAAGAATGAATTGGGAAATCATAGGACTAAGTCTTCTCGCCAGAGTAGAAGCAAAAATTTTGTAAGTGGTGTTCAAATAGGTGATAGACCTCCAGTTATTGAGATCTTCCTTGGGTCCTCTCTTATGAATGAGCTTAATAACCCCAATATTAATGTTGCGAGGAAGAAAACCTTTGCTAACAACCTCTTCCCATATCAAGAGAATGAAAGGAGTGAGAAAATCCCTTAAAATAATAAAGAATTCATTAGGCAAGCCATCCAGCCCAGGAGACTTACATGGCTTCAATTTATTGATGGTTTCTTTGAACTCACCGACAGTGAGGGGCAGGTCCAGGATATGCACTAGGCTTTGAGGAATCATTTTTTTCCTTTTCATGGCAATGGTAGCTCTAGCCCTCTGTATGTCCTCCCCCCACTTGGGAGAAACATAGAAAACATCC
This sequence comes from Ceratopteris richardii, assembly GCA_020310875.1. Taxonomy (NCBI): domain Eukaryota; kingdom Viridiplantae; phylum Streptophyta; class Polypodiopsida; order Polypodiales; family Pteridaceae; genus Ceratopteris; species Ceratopteris richardii. The sequence continues at coordinate 89,922,581 of CM035434.1, forward strand.
ATAAAGAAGGATTTGGCCTCTTGCAGGGTCTCCTCTATGTTCATGGTGTAACCACCATCTTTTTTTTTTATCATAGGCACAAAGTCCCTAATTTTCCTTTTCTTCATGAGAGTGTACATATGTTTGTTATTTGTGTCCATATTCTCTCCAGAATTCTCTGGATATAGCAAGAGAGTTCCTAGCTTCAAGTTACTTCTTACGCAACAAGTCTAAGTACTCCTGAGAGTCAACAGCAAGGGAGTTTAGCTTCATCATAATCGAGTTCCTCCTTTGAGATCTCAACTCTAAGGCATGCTTTCTATGCTGCATGAAAAGCTTTTGAATATCAGTAACCGCCCGTTCCCAAGCTATAGTTGGGGAACTAGACTTGTCAAAATGAGAGGAGAAGATCGCCTTGGTTTTAGAAATAATACAAGGCATATTAAGGAGGCTATAATCAATGTGGGGCCAACCGGACTTGTATGAGGGACTGCCCTTCTTGAACGACAGGCAAAGGGGCTTATGGTCGAAAACAAGAAGGGAGAGATCGATTTTGGCACACGTGTTCCAGCAACCCTGAATGAAGTCAACAGTAGCATAACATCTATCTAATCTAGCCACCTTGTAATTATTACCCACTTGTTTGTTGGACCACGAGAACCCAGAGTTGTGGGAAATGTCACACAAATCATGATGGTTACACATATTAATCCAAGAACACTTTTCAGCACCACTGATACAATTGCCTTTTTCTTCCCACCTATCGTTTATTACAATAACCATGTCCGAATCACCAGTAAAGATGACTGGACCATGAATGGTACACAACTCATCCCAACACACTTTTCTTTCACAGCTTAAGTTAGAAGCATAAATGGATGCAATGGAGTAGTTATAAGGGGCATCAAGTTTAACAACACACCACTGATGAGTGGGACTAATTAAAACAGACCGAACATAATTATCTATAGCTTTTAAAATACCAATCACAGCTCCTCCTTTACTATTGCTATGGTTGGTGTAATACCAAGAAAAATTAGAGGCTAAGATATTCAGGTGCAAACGGAGAGAGGCACCACCCAGCTTCACTTCCTACAAGCATAAAACATTAGGCAACTTTGGCAACAATTTTAACCAATTGTTGATGATTTTAGGTCTGACTGCATCAGAGAGACCTTTCACATTGATAGAGATAATGTTAATGTGAAACATAGAGAAAAAACGAGAGTTATTTCTTGCTGTTCTTAGTCGGGTTTAGAGCTGAGGTAGACGACCTTATTGCTTCTTTCCTTTTAGGTTTAGGATTCTTGGATTGCTCATTTGAGAATTCCATGTCTTGAGACATGGGAACAAAATCGCACTGCTCACCTTCACCGTCCATGCATTCTATTGCATCCTGATCCATAGCTTCTAGTTCTTGACCAAAATGTTCCAGAACAGGAGGGGACACTTTATTTACCTACTGAGGATAGCTTGTGTCACCATGGTGCCTGACTGACACTTGAAGGACTCTATTTTTCTTATCGACAGTTTTCCAGTCCTTAATTGGGATGTTAGATTCAGAAGTGCTTCCTTTGGAACCTGAGTTAGACACACCTGCACCTACAACATTGTTAGGGTTGATATTTTCTTCCTGAACATAACCATTAGAGGAAGCACCTGCAACATCTTTGTCTTCAAAAGGGTTAGAGATATCTTCGAGCAGTATATCAAAAAGATTTCAGACTTAAAACTTTTCTTTTTACTTTTCTGAGCCTGCTTCTTACCTGCCAGGTTAGAGTTGTGATTATTTGCTTGGGGAGCTACATTTTTTTCATGGTCTCCATTCTCGTCTTGATGTTGAAGGAGGGGATAGTCTTGGATTAGGTGACCTTTCTTCTAGCAAGGGTAACAAGCGTTTGGGAGATTCCTGTTCACTATCTTTTGAGTGTGTAACTTAAGTCCTTGTGAATCCTTAATAACAATTTGAGTCTTGATTTCTTTGGCCACATCTCTGGCCTAAGACTCTACCCACCATGTTTGCTAATTGTTCAATCCATGGGTAAAAGTCTATCGGAAGCTCAGGGAACTCGACCCACACTGGAATGTTGGTGGGCTTAGGCCCCTTTTCATTAAAACCTATCTGCAACTTAAAGAAGGATAAAGGAGTATTCCAGATTAACCATTGCCCCTCACTTATCACATGCAAAGCACTATTCACCTCCTCAAAAAAGAAGAGGTAGAAGTTATTAGGACAATAGTGTATATGTTTCACATGCAGACCCCTGGTTTCCCAATGGTTTTTAATCCATGATTTTAGCACGTCGTGAGGGGGCCTAGGGCCATGGAAAAGACCAATAACCACACGACCCGATAGATATTCGTGTCAACTGTCCAGGGAAGTATGTTTAATACAAAGACTTCGTCCTCAGTGTCACTGACTATATCGTCAACCAAAAGCATATGAGGGTGAGCGTGGTTATCACTAATCACTTTATCCCCAACACTGGCTTGGAAGTGTGCCTTGGTACTATGGTCAAAGAAAAATGGGGGAAGCGTACCTAAAGTTTTTGTTGTTTCAGCATAAGTTTTTTTGTGGAGAAGGGTTACCAGCGGCCTGCTGCATGCCATGTTTGAAGACAGACGAACTTGCAGCTTTTACAACATTAGCAATGGCTGATGTCGGACCTCCAATAGGCATGCCTTGAGAAACTGTGGCAGGTCTAACATGTCCCCCATGCTGAGGCGCTTCCAGAACCGAGATACCTGCATTGCGCAGGGCTTCGAATAGAGCCATGAAGGACTGACAGGGGCAGCAACACAACACGAAGCAAAAGCCCAAGCACCCCCTCGACCTAGGGAGGGGTGCGAAGAGAAAGAGAGCACATGCGATAGCAGAAGCATAACCACCCCCCCGACTCAGGGAGGGGCACGGAGAGGAAGAGGGCACGCACGACTTAGGACTTCATGAGACGTCTCACAGGCTTCAATGCTTTCTTTTTTTTTTTTTTTTGAGAAAACAGGAAAGATTAAATTAAAGCTGGAAAAGGAAGAAGATACAACCAGAATATCAGACTATCCCGAAGTCTGAATCAGGATCGGGAGAGCAAGAGTCCAAAAAGACTGTTGGGCTCATAGCTTTACAAGGTTAAAATAATCAGCAAGCATAGTGATCATCTGAAACCTAGGTTTAGAGTACAACTGTAGGAGCTTATTCTTCCACTTTTTATAGTGATAATTCCTAATTATTACAAGGGAATTTTTATCTTCCGAACAAGTATTACAACTGGAGGAAACACAGATATTGAAATTTTTTTTCAGTCCCAACAAAAAGGAAAAGAAGTAATCCTTTCTATTCTTATTGAAAATGGCACTGTTCCTGGTTTTCCAAATAGACCACAAAGCGTGCAATCTGAATAAATGCCATAGCAGAATGTCCATTCCACCCGCTTCTTTGTTGCTGAGCGTGCACACTTTTAAGAGCGGGAATGAATTATTAGAAGGAATCGTGCAATTTTCTTGAACACTTAATTCAAAACGGCGAGATTCTTGGGCATGCATTTGACATAGACTTGAATACTTAGCACTCTCCTTAACAACAATCTCTAATAGATACGTCAAGTAATTTTTGATAATTTTTTATCATGCCACAGTGATCAACACCTTCCTTCTTTCATCGATTGTCTAATTTTTGGCATGTTAAAGATCGAAACACAAAGATTTAGCAAAGTTGGAAAGAACTTGTTGAAATTTCCTCTAGGAAGAAGATCCCAATAGGAGATATGTGAACAAAATCAAATGGGCCATTTGTGCAAACCAAAAAGAACTTGTTGAAATTTCCTCAAAGAGGAAGATCCCAATAGGAGAGGTGTGAACAAAATCAAATGGGCCATTTGTGCAAACCAAAAAGATTCTAGTGGGTTAGGCATTTCACATGTTAGGGGAATGGTGAGTAAGATATTTGTCAAGTGGATGATTAAAGCATGGTGCAACACACATGCTTCTTGGGAGAAATTGAGTCTCAAAAACTAGATGATCCCTCTCAAATTGAGGGGTTAAGATGGATCAGTGGTAACAAATTGGATAAGACACTGGGTTTCAAGAAGCAACTAGATTCACATATCACCCTTAACAAGAGATGGTGTTTGAACTGGCCCTATATCAGATGGCTCTTTAAATTTTTGGATCTCTGGCATCCTCTCGTCGAGAACAAAAAATCGATTCTTATGTGCAAAGTTTTCAACTAGCGAATTCGGATTAATGTCAAAGCTAATAAAATATGTAGAGCCTCTCAATGGTGCAAGCACTTTCTCTCTAGTAGGGAAGACCTTGGTCACTATTAAAAGTACTTTTTGTTAAGCCCTTTTAATCTTGTTTCTGGGTTCTTGGGATGGACAGGGGTCTGATAGTACAGAGGCCCTTTTTAGTTTTCCCAATTCAATCATTCAATTAACAACTAACTACTTTCCGGTTCAACACTTATCATTGTGCAATGTGCCTACAACGTGTATCAAGCACTTACGAATTCGCACAGAACTGTTAAGGTTAATCACAATGTACAGTAATTAACGATTATGCACTGAAACTTAATAATCAAACACAATACTCATAGTTCTTCAAAATCTGCAACACAACATCTCCAGCGGTATCGCATAGATAGACAGTCTGGCGATTCCCCTTGCCCGAAGAATGCCATGCTTGCCTTTTCATTACTCAAAAGAGGGTTAAATCTTTTCGCCACGCCTTTTCAGTGCGTGCAAATATAGAAAGTAAAATTACATAGAGATACAATACAGCAGCTAACACTGGCATGCTTGATGGACTCGAACCAAAAAATGAAGATTACAATTAAGGCTCATAAATAATGCCTTGGATATACAAAGTTCTAGCTAATTTAAAGATTCCGATAATCTTCTGTTTTAAAGAATCTAACATATCCTTCAAAATGGTAGGCTTGATAAGCTGGGCATCAGTTCGAACAGAACTGGCAGCAACGACGTGACTCATTAATAAATCTGTCCAGTCTGCAAAAATGCTTCTTGCAAGTAAAATTCATTGGCGATAGCAGCATGTCTTGCCTGCTTCATGTCAGCGATCTCTGCATCAATCGGAGAAAGCCTATCTACTTGAATGCCTAATTGCTTTTTGCATCTTTACAACTCCTCAGCTTGAAACTACATCCTCTTATAATAAGCTTCTCGCTCTTGTTTAATCGCTTCCATCTCTTTCTTTAGCTGTATAGTCCGGCCATACTCTGCTTCCAGATCATGACTTTTCTAAAAAAGTTCTGCTGACACCTGCTTTAACTCGGCCGTGGTTTGCATGGCAAGGTTGGCCATTTCCTATCCTTTTTGTTCTACCACAACAAGATTGGCGCGTGTCTCCTCCAGCAGATTTCCCAGCGCAACACGAGCATCTTCTTTGTCGGTCACCATTTGTTTTAATTGAAGATTTTCTTCCTCGCGAGCAGCAAGGAGAACATTTTTCTCCTTTAATTCAGCAAGTGCGATGTCCCGTTGAGCAATCAAATTGTCCCTTTCTGCTAATTGTTCTTGGAGTTGCTGGAGCTGAATCTGTAATGCATGATTCTTGACTTTGACCGTCAGTGCTTCTTCTTGGAGTGGGGCAATATCGGCTTCGAGCAAGTCAACCTTACTTTGGAACTCTTGCTGAATGTTCTAAGTTGTTATCTTCATCTGGAGGGGCAATTGCTTGGAAAATTGGATAAGAAGTTGGCCCATTGACGCCAATTCTGTGAACATTACTGCTGAAGGGGGAAGAGAAGGAGGGGGCTGTGATGAGGAGGCAGCGATCAGATGAGGGGAGGAGGGTAGAGAATAATCTGGAGAGGATAGAAGAGGGGTGGATGCCTCATGAATGGCAACTGAAGGTGCATCAGGAAGAACTTCAATAGGTTCAGGAATGGTAGTTGGCGGAGGAAGAGGGATAAGGGCGGTTGGTACCAAAACTATTCCGGTCTCAATCGAAGGTACTGACGAGGCAATTTCGGTCACGGCTGTGGCATTTCCAGTCAGATGCGTGACTGCATCTGCTTGGACCGTGATTGCATCTGCTTGGACATCAGCAGGTGGTGATGAAGAAGATTGATAGTCCGTGCCCCCAGTAGCTTCAGCTATTTCCTTCACAGCCTTAGCATCCGGTTGATGAGATTCCTCTCGCGAGGAGACTTTAGCGACGTCTTCCATAATAATATCCTTGTCCTCCTGCGGATTAGGAGAAGGCGGGACAGAGTCGACCTATAAAGAAGTGGTGGTGTCGTGGAAAAATTCAACATCTTGACCCGCATTGGAACCCTGCACCTGACTTTGTGAGGGGCTAATGCGACGGTGTTTTTGGTGGAAGAAATGAAGCAGG
>CM035434.1:89933913-90016413 GCA_020310875.1 Ceratopteris richardii
TGCATGCATGCATGCATATGCATACAAGCATGCATATGCATACATACAAGCATGCATACATGATGCATATGCATATACATGAATGCATATGCATATACATGAATGCATACATGCATGCATACATGAATGCATACATGCATGCATACATGAATGCATGCATACATGAATGCATGCATACATGAATGCATGCATACATGAATGCATGCATACATGAATGCATGCATACATGAATGCATATGCATACATGAATGCATATGCATATAAGAATGCATATGCATACATGAATGCATATGCATACAATGCATATGCATACACACATGCATATGTATACATGAATGCATATGTATACATGAATGCATATGTATACATGAATGCATATGTATACAAGCATGCATATGCATACATACATGTATGCATGCATATGCATACATGCATGCATGCATATGCATACATGCATGCATGCATATGCATACATGCATGCATATGCATACATGCATGCATGCATATGCATACATGCATGCATGCATATGCATACATGCATGCATGCATATGCATACATGCATGCATATGCATACATGCATGCATGCATATGTATACATGCATGCATATGCATAAATACATGCATAGATATGCATACATACATGCATACATACAAGCATGCATATGCATACATGCATGCATATGCATACATGCATGCATATGCATACATGAATGCATATGCATACATGAATGCATATGCATACATGAATGCATATGCATACATGAATGCGTATGCATATAAGCATGCATATGCATACATGTATGCATATGCATACATACAAGCATGCATACATGAATGCATATGCATACATGAATGCATATGCATATACATGAATGCATATACATGAATGCATATACATGAATGCATATGCATATACATGAATGCATATGCATATACATGAATGCATATGCATATACATGAATGCATATGCATATACATGAATGCATATGCATATACATGAATGCATATGCATATACATGAATGCATAGCTGCATGCATACATGAATGCATAGCTGCATGCATACATGAATGCATACATGCATGCATACATGAATGCATACATGCATGCATACATGCATGCATACATGAATGCATACATGCATGCATACATGAATGCATATGCATACATGAATGCATATGCATACATGAATGCATATGCATACAATGCATATGCATACACACATGCATATGTATACATGAATGCATATGTATACAAGCATGCATATGCATACATGCATGCATATGCATACATGCATGCATATGCATACATACATGCATGCATATGCATACATACATGCATGCATATACATACATGCATGCATATGCAAACATAGATGCATACATACAAGCATGCATATGCATACATGCATGCATATGCATACATGCATGCATATGCATACATGCATGCATATGCATACATGAATGCATATGCATACAAGCATGCATATGCATACATGAATGAATGTGCATACACGCATGCATATGCATACATACAAGCATGCATATGCATACATACAAGCATGCATATGCATACATACAAGCATGCATATGCATACATACAAGCATGCATATGCATACATACAAGCATGCATATGCATACATACAAGCATGCATACATGAATGCATATGCATATACATGAATGCATATGCATATACATGAATGCATATGCATATACAAGCATGCATATGCATACATACAAGCATGCATATGCATACATGAATGCATATGCATACATGAATGCATATGCATACATGAATGCATATGCATACACACATGCATATGTATACATGAATGCATATGTAGAAAAGCATGAATATGCATATACATGAATGCATATGTATACAAGCATGAATGCATATGTATAAATGCATATGCATACATGCATATGCATACAAGCATGAATGCATATGTATACAAGCAGTTTCATGTTTTAGTTGTTGTTTATAAATGTCATGTTAATTGGTCTTATTTTATACATATGTTTTGTTGCAGGATTGTAGGTGTACATATTTTGATCAATGCCACAATTTTGTATCACTCGCATACGGCAATGATGTAACATAATTTTGTATTCGATTCCTATATGTAAGTGTTTTGTCACATTGCCACAATTTTGTATTACACTCCTATGTGGCAATGATGTACCATAATTTTGTATTCGATTCCTATATGGAAGTGCTTTGTCACATTTTGTATTTGATTCCTATATAGAAGTGATTTGCCACACTTTTGTACATTTTTCATTTATGGAATATACAACTTTCTGTACATGATTCATTGTTCATTTTTGCTCATATAAATTTATGTTTTGGTTGCCATTAGAGTAAATAACACATGTACTCAGTTGGGCAGAGTGTATTGTCTTTTGCTAAACAACATCATGCTGTAGCAAAAGACAACACACTCTGTCCAAAAAAAATTGTGCAGATAGGCTCGTCGGTATACGTGTCGGTAGCTCCAGTATGGACATCGGTATAGGCGCCGGTACACCCAGTGCGGGCATTGGTATAGGCATCGGTATAAACGTCGGTATTACTGGCGTAAATACCGACGCCTATACCGACGCTTATACCGATGCCCATACTGACACTTTCTTTCTGACGCATATACCGACTCTAACATTGACCTCACGAAGAAATCATGTCCATTCATTTGCCTCGGTAGCAGCCTCGGTATACCCTCGATATGTTGTAGTGTATATATATATATATATATATATATATATATATATATATATATATATATATATATATATATATATATATATATATATATATATATATATATATATATATATAAATATATATACTATTATATATTTATATGTGTGTGTATACTCTTATACATACATACATACATACATACATACACACACACACATATGCATACCCTCACATACATGTGTACAAACGCACATACATATACATAGACATATGTGCATATACACACATATAGAAACATAAATACACACACATATAGAAACATAAATACACACACATATAGACACATGCATACATAATGCATATGCATATGCATACATAATGCATATGCATATTCATACATACATACTTACATGCATACACACACACAAACACACACTCATGCATACATATTCATGCATAATGCACATGCATATGCATACATACATACTTACATGCATACACACACATACACACCCACATACACATATACAAACATAGACACCTTCGCATATATGCCTACATACACATACACACGCATATATGTACTTACATATACATACACACATATACATACATGCATATACACACATATACATACATGCATATACACACACATACACACATGCATATACACATACACATGCATATACACATGCACATGCATACACATATAAATATACATATACATACATATACACACACATGTACATATGCATACATATATGTATACACACATTAGGTCACATGCATACTTGCCGACAAACATATGGATATACTTACACACACATAGTTACATACATGTATATATTCGAACATGCACAGACCAGCAGACACAGAATTATACACATAAATTTACCTACACACACATAGATATATATATACACACACACACACACACATATATATATACATACATACACACACACACACACACACACATATATATATATATATATATATATATATATATATATATATATATATATATATATATATATATATATATATATATATATATGTGTGTGTGTGTGTGTGTGTGTGTGTCCACACATATATACATACATACACATGCGTATATATATATATATAGACATATATATATATATATATATATATATATATATATATATATATATATATATATATATATATATATATATATATATATATATATATATATATATATATATATATATATATATATATATATATATATAGACATACTTTTATATATTTTTATACACATAGATAGAGACACATACTCACACATACACATGCATATGCATATACATACACACATACACCCATATGAAAACACACATACACACACTAAAAATAAATATGCATATACACACATAGAAACACACATACATACACACAAACACACATGCATACATAATGCACATGCATACACATACATACATGCATACACACACATACACACCCACATACACATATACACATAGACACACTCACATATACACCTACATACACATACACACATATACATACTTACATATACATACACACATACATACACACATGCATACACACATGCATACACACATGCATATACACGTAAGCATGCATACACATGCACATGCATGCACATATACATATACAGATAGAGACACATAGTCACACATACACATGCATACACATATACATACACACATATAAAAACACACATACACTAAACATAAATACACACATACATACACATACACACACATGCATACACATGCATACATAAAGCACATGCATATGCATACATACATAGATACATGCATACACACACATACACACCCACATACACATTTACACACATACACCGACTCACATATACACTTACATATATGTACTTACATATACATATACACATATAGATACACTCACATATACACACATACACACACTCATATATACACCTACATATACATACACACACATATACATACTTACATATACATAGACACATATAGATACACACATACACACATGCAAATACACATACACATGCATACACATACATACACACACATACATATACATACATATACATATACATACATATACATATACGCACATCAGGTCACATGCATACCTGCCCACAAACATACACACATACATACACATGCATATATACGTATGCATGCATACATAGTGCACACATACAAATGCATACACACATACATATACCCACACATACATATACCCACACATACATATACATGCATACATATGTACACATACATATATTGATTGCTAATCCATTTTGTTTTATATGTACAAATATTATGGATCCTAGTAGAGAGAGAAAGGGAAAGCTCACTCTCATAAAAAGTCTTATGAGAGCAAGAGTTCCGCCTAATACCTTAGGGATGGTCATGCACGAGTACTCAGAGATGCATGATGATGAGTTGGATTTTACGATCCAGATACTTATCCAACGACCAGAGGAGGGCTCTTCTGTGCCTTCACATGCACAAAGAGAACTATCTACTCATAGGTATGTTTTTTTTCATAATTTTTTAATGATATTATAATACATATATTTATTTATTTATATCTATCTATTTTCAAGACACCTATGCCACCTCCAGATCATGAGAGCAGAGCAAAGATGCCTATGAGGACATGCATAGGCACCCTAAGGCAGTAGTGTGATATAGAGCCAGAGGGCAATATAGTGCATATAGGGAATGGATTGGAGTTCAAGAGAAGAATGCGACCATTATGCAACTCCTATCTGTGCCTTGTCCACTTGCAGTGGAAGTAAGTATAAGTTTTACATATAAATTGAAATAAATATCTTATGTTTTATTTACATGATCTTTTTTTGTAGTGAGCATGATGAGAGGGATGAAAAATATGTACTTAGTTCACTTAAGACAAAATTTGGGAGTGGGGTGTGTGTGTGTGTGTGTGTGTATATGTGTGTGTGTATGTGTTTGTGTGTGTCCTCTACATACACATAGATTCACATAATCATATATATATATATATATATATATATATATATATATATATATATATATATATATATATATATATATATATATATATATATATATATATATAAGATAGATAGATAGATAGATAGATAGATAGATAGATAGATAGATAGATAGATAGAAAAATAGGTAGATTGATTGATTGATTGATTGATTGATTGATCGATTGATCGATAGATCGATAGATCGATAGATCGATAGATAGATAGATAGATAGATAGATAGATAGATAGATAGATAGATAGATAGATAGATAGATAGATAGATAGATAGATAGATAGATAGATAGATAGATAGATAGATAGATAGATAGATAGATAGATTGATAGATAGATAGATAGACAGATAGACAGATAGATAGATAGATAGATAGATAGATAGATAGATAGATAGATAGATAGATAGATAGATAGATAGATAGATAGATAGATAGATAGATATAGATAGATAGATAGATAGATAGATAGATAGATAGATAGATAGATAGATAGATAGATAGATAGATAGATAGATAGATAGATAGATAGATAGATAGATAGATAGATATAGATAGATAGATAGATAGATAGATAGATAGATATACATATTTGATGTATGTATGTATGTATGTATGTGTATATATATATATATATATATATATATATATATATATATATATATATATATATATATATATATATATATATATATATATATATATATATATATATATATATCCTAATTCAGACCCTATTTTAGAGACCCTAATTCAAGAATAATAATTTTAATATTAGGGTTTTACAAACCCAATTTAGAAATCCTAAATCAGCCTTTTTGCCATATGGTTGAAGTATATGTACATATTGCATCTATTCCTCCCATCACCTACTAGAGATGTCTCTCCTAATTTTATGCCTCTATATATAGCTACTCGAATCAATGAGGTACATAACATATATAAAGATACATACACATCAGGTAGATACACATACAGAAATATATATTGATGGAGTAGATTATGCATCACATATACATGCATATATGCACACATGTATACATATACATGCAAAGGTATTTACATGTGCACATTTACACATATACATATGTACATATGTACACATCACATATACATCCCTACATGGACACATGTATACTTATACATGCATACACAATTATAAACACACTTGCATATATTACACAAATTCATATGCATACATACACGTGTGCATACTAACACATGTATACATATCTCACACACATACATATACATGAAACACACAAATATGCATACTAACACGTGTATACATATAATACACATGAATACACACACATATGCATACTTACATGACAAGAATTTGCTTCTCGAAAATAAAGCTATATATATAATATTAGGCATACCCCCGAGCTTCATGTTCTAGCTTGAAAGAACATGATTTCATCTTTCTAGTGGGATTCACCAATATTCTAGTTGAATAAAGAAGAATTTATTATCTGATATCCATTCCAATGATTCAAGTTAGTGATCGATAACTAGAGTAGGATTTACTATCTAATCTGCTCATATGTTTTCATTATTGCCATCATTTTGGTAAGACATCAATATTTTCTCATCTTCATTATTCTTATTGATTTCATTTATTTCTTCTATTGTTAAATCTGTGTTCTCATGAATGACATCATCTATTGATGGACTAATATCGATTTTTGGTAATTCCTCTTCAGCATCAATAGAATCAACATGTAGAGTACTATCCTCTTCATCAAGAAGATTAGTATCATTGTCATGTACAATGATTCTAATTTCTATTTCAGATGTTGATGTATCAGTATCTCATGGTGAATCATCAAGAGGACTTTCTTTGATCTCTATAATAGTAAACTATTCAAACAATGACCTACCTCTAGGTTGAACATGAATGACTTGCCACCAAGGATGAGCATCAGGATTTTTATAAAAAAATGCTTGTTCAATATGCCTAGTAAGAATATATGGTTCTTTAGTAGATCGCATTACCTTGGAAGAATCAATTACCCAAACCCCATATTATTCTTTTCTGAATGTGGAATTACTACCTTTATACTCGGCTCGAAACTAGTCAACCTTCAAATTGACATATCAAAATATGTATGAAAAAAAACCATTATTAGGTGCTTAAAAAATAATAAAATCTATCATAAAAAATATAAACTTTTTTCTACTTGTTTGAATGTACTAAAGGATATTTCATAGATCCGATTAATAGTTCCTACATAACCAAGTTTGCCATCTATAAGGTTCCTATCTCTTGAGCTAGCACGTGATAGTTGCTTGAAAGAAGCAACAATGCTAGAATCCTCTGTTTTATGTAAAGAATCAATAGCTTTGATTCTAATATGTTTTCCAAAAGCCCACATGTTAGTGAACATTCAAGCCTACAAAAGAAATTAAATTAGTAAAGAGAAACTAATATATATATATATATATATATATATATATATATATATATATATATATATATATATATATATAAACAAATTATTCTTAAAATAAAATTATCTTTTGTTCACAACCTATCATTAACTCTCTTTGCTCATATGATATTTCTTCATTATTTGCGTTGGCTCGTTGCAAAAGAATATATAGCCAATCCGTGAAAGAAGATATATTTGTAATCTTATTATTATCGAAATTACGTCTATATCTTTTGTTTCTCGGTCTTTTACTTCAGAGATTTTGAAGTTCCTGTTCTTACTTGCTAACGAATGCTTGCATGCATTCACTATTATATGCTACAAAAGTAGAAACATCATTTTTTTCTTTAAATGTAAATAAAAAGGGAACTCCCTCACCTAATAATACCTCGTTTATTATTTTTGAAGAAGACTCCTTGGTCCATGCACATGGAGCTTCTTCATGACCTCTTTCAAAGTACTCATTAACATATTACATGCACTGCTCAAGCATCCAACCCTTTGCCATGGATCCTTCTGGTTTCGCTCTTTGCCACACATAACCTCTTAATATTCCCATAAATCACTTGACCCAAAACATCCATCGAGTGTAAGCAACTCCTGCAGTCTCTGTTTTATCTACAAGATGGATTAATTAATAAACATGAATATCAAAAAATGAAGTAGGAAGCTCTTTCTCCATCAAACATAGTAGCTCTTCGCATTCACATTTCTTTTGTGGGATAGAGTTTTTGATCATCTCTTTTGATATAATCCACCTATACAAATCATTAAAAATTATAAATAAATTAATTCAAAAGTAGAAGGTATCAAATATTCATATATATTAAATATAAAAGTATCATAATTATCTTATGAGCGATCCAAGACGATAGATCACATCTCGTACTCCTTTCATTGTACATCCATCGATAACCAAAGGTAAAATGTGCTTCAAATAGTTATGAAAATCATGGGTCTTTAACCTGGATAAGCTCTTATAATCCATAGTAAACATGTTCTAGAAAGATGCTCCATATCCTATAGGAGTTTGAATCAATTGAATCCTATTGTTGATAGTCTATATCTCTTTTGTCCTAAGTACCCAAGGAGCAGGTTCATAAGTCGTTTCCTATTGATGTCTATCAAAAACTGGCCATAACTTTGGTTTTGAGTTTTGGTCCTTCAAATCATTCCTTGACGCTATGGTGCATTTTAATCCAAGAAGATGCTGCCATAATGAATAACCAATATTCGTGTATATATACATAGGATCAAGAAGATGATAGACTTTTAACTCTTTCCAATACTCCAAAGAATATCATATTGATATATTCTCAGCGAGTTTCAATTTTCTCAAGTGGCATTCCTTACACAACTTGTAGACATCTGCTTCCATCGAAGGCCAATATACTCCTAATCTATGCAGAGTCTGTAATGTTCGATGTTTTGAATGATGTTGCTTTAATGCATCTATGTGTGCTAATTGCAACCAATTCACATGTTCTGATTCATCTACACAACAAGCAAGAATCTTTTGATTATCCTGTTTATATATGCTTCCTGCCATTATTTGGTATCTCTGAGACTTGGTAATCTCTCCTTCTTTGATCTTTATCCTTGAAGTCTTGGGTCCATATGTGAGGATAGGGACTATAGGCTTAGCCCATTCTGGTGCTATCTCAAGATTGAACAAATATGCATCTAGTAGATCATCCGTTACTCCTTGAGGAGCTTCTCCTGAGGTTAATCTTGAAAGGTGGTCAGCTCTAAGATGTGTCTTTCCTTTCCTGACTACGACTTCAAAATCATACTCCATGAGTAATAGAAACCAACGTATTAGTCATCCGGTGTTACATGGCTTGTTGACTAAGTACAATAGGGCTTGATGATCTGTAAAGAACTTGAATTTGTTGGCCAACAAGTAGTGCCTAAACTTCTTTACTGCGTAGATCATCCCTAATCCTTCTCGTTCCGTCGTGGTGTAATTTCTTTCTGCTGCGTTCAATTGTCTGCTCGCGTAAGCTATGGGGAGATCTATATTACCTTCATTCGTGGGTTGTGCTAACACACATCCTATGGCGTAATTGGATGCATCCACATGTACATGGAATGGCTTACTCCAATCTGGTGTAGTCAATATAGGTGCTGAGCACAAGCGTCGTTTAAGTTCATTGAATGACTTTTCACATTCATCTGTCCATTCAAAGTTGGTTAAAAGAGAGTACAAAGGCTTGGCTATGATTGCATACATGTGTATGAATCTCCTATAATAACCGCAATGGCCCATAAATGCCTGTACCTCTTTCACATTAGTTGGTCTAGGTAAATCTGCAATTACCTTCACCTTTTCTTCATCCGTAGAGATTCCATTTTTTGACACAATGTGTCCTAGAATTTTGCCTTGTCTGACCATGAAAA
The DNA here is from genome assembly GCA_020310875.1 of Ceratopteris richardii. Lineage (NCBI taxonomy): Eukaryota > Viridiplantae > Streptophyta > Polypodiopsida > Polypodiales > Pteridaceae > Ceratopteris > Ceratopteris richardii. The sequence goes on from CM035434.1 coordinate 89,944,501, forward strand.
CGCACTTTTCTGGGTTCAAACAAACCTGATATTCTCGACATTTGTCGAATATTTGCCTTAACTCTGGGATATGTGTCTGTCTTACATTTGAATGTGCACATAAGTCATCGACATAAACTTCCAAGCTCTTGCGTAAGAATTCCTTAAAAACATGACACATGAGTCGCTGGAAAGTGGCGGGTGCATTTGTTAAGCCAAATGGCATCACACGAAATGCAAATATGCCCCATTCAGTGGCAAATGCCGTCTTGTGTTGATCTTCTGGAGCAATGGCTACTTAATTATAGCCTGAAAAACCATCAAGAAAGCTGTAAACTTCCTTGCCCGCAACTCTTTCCAATAGATGTTCTGTGATAGGAAGAGGATAGCTATCTCTAATCGTTGCGGCATTAACTTTTTTAAGGTTAATACACACACACAATTTTCCATTCTTCTTGGGCACTACCACAATGGGGGATACCCATTCGGTATGCTCAATTTCGTAAATGAATCCTGCTTCTATCAAGCGATCTATCTCCTCTTTAATCTTCGCAGCGTAGTTATCATTGTACGTGTAAGGTTTCTGTTTTGTCGGTTTTGCATCTGTAGTCATAGGGATTCTATGAGAACATATATGTGGATCTACTCCTTTCAAATCTTTGTAACTCCATGCAAAAACATCTCTATATTCGCGCAATAGGGCAACTAGCTCTTCTTCTTCTTCAGTTGTCAAATCATCCCCTATGTATGTACATTTTTCTTCTTCTCCTTCTATGGCTACTATTATTTTCTTGGTTTTCTCTCGGTTATCATATACTTGGCCGTCATTCGTCTTTCTATTAGGCATTCGTACCATGATTCTTCTATCTTCGATTTCATATTTCTTGAAGTTCTCGGGTACTTCAAATAAAGATTCTTCTTTTTCTGACATGGTTTCTTTCTTCTTTCTTTTCTTGCCTTCACTCTTGTTAGTCACTTCCGTGGCTAACCTTACCTCATTCGTAATTTCCTCGTGTCTCTGAGTGTGAGTCTCTACCTCAAAAAAATATTCTTCCTCTGATGCAAAGGGTGGGTCCATGATAATTGATTCTAAATCAAAATCGCTTGCATCCTCAAATGCATCAGTGTTAGGTTCACACTCTTCTAAAATTGCATCGCACATGATTGGCTCTATCGTGAAAACTGATATGTCATAGCCATCCTCGTCACAGTGGGGTGTCCATTGTTCTTCATTGATGGCTACATCCATGGTTGCTAGGATTTCTGCCCAACCATGGGGTTCAAACTCTTCGTCACGGAATACTATAGGTGCATAAGCTGGATCCTGAAGGGTTCGTGGATGTTGTTCTGCACCTAAGGTCCTTGCTTCTAATCTTTCTTCCTCTTGTTTGGCTACTTTACACATCCATAAATGAGTATCCTCATGCAACCAAGAAGGATCTGATTCTAATGAGTGCACGGATTCTGTTTCTACTGGTGTCTTATGGATGGTATTCCATTGTATTGGGGGTACATCTCGATGTGAATAGTCTTTAAGATTGACTTTGGTAGTCACTCCTAAATGTTGCAAGTACAAAGAATTAGTTCCCCAATCTTGTACAATTTGCAACTGACGCATGAATGGTCGTCCCAATATCATCTCATAAGCATGGTTTTTTGCAAAGTCACAAATGGCAAAGGTATGCTCAAATTCTACACCACAAGTGGTGAGAGATATGCCTTCTAGTAAGCCTAATGGTTTTTCTATGTGTCCATCAGCCATTTGTAGCTTCATTCTGGTGGGTCTTAATGCTGGCTTACCCCAACGTTTCCATAAAGCGGTGGTAGCTATGGCTACTCCGGCTCCTGAATCTAAGATGGCTTTCGTGGTGTAGCCCTGATGGGTTATCGGAAGATACGTGTTACCTTCCTCTCCTTCGCTTACATCTCCAATCTTTTCTACGGGTATTTCTGGTACCTTATTTCGTGATCCTATTTGCGAGGGAGTAGTAGCAAGCTCGGGGAATTGATTTGCTACATGTTTCCACAATTCTGGTTTTACCTTTAACAACTCCTCTAGAGTGAGGTTACATTGTACTTTAGTGTTCTTGATCACTTCTGTGTTTCTAGGGATTACTGATTCTTCATTCCTCACTATTATCGTGGGTGCTCTCATACTGATAGACTTTGCTTCCCAAGGTCCTGTGAACTGAGGTAATTCTTGTAACGAATTAGATTCAAATCTTGTGTGTTCACTCAGTTGCTCTTCCTCTACATCATCGTAAATAGAGGGAATGTCTTGGGGAAATTGTTCTTGCAAGTCGTCTATTTCTTGAATAGGAGGATGGGTTCCTTGTTCTTTTCTCCATTTCTCTTCTTGGATTTCTCTCAAAAATTCATGTGAATATTTATGTATGGAAGACAAATTGTCTTGACTTTCTGAGTAGGGTACTTGAGACAGGGATGGTGCATTCCTTTCCTGTGTCTCTGGGACAATAGGGTTCCTATGCTGATCCTTTTTCTCTTTGCTCTCTATCAAATATTCTAGCCTCTCCATTAGTCCTTGAAAGTGTAATTCCGGTTTTGCCATGTTATTCCAATTAAGATATCTAGAGGCTTCGAACAAAGCTTGTGCTAGTTCTACCATTTTCATGCAAAGTTTAGTTCTCTCAATTTCTAGATCAGCTCGAGGGTAGTTTTTACTCATTTCAACTACCTGAGGTCCCTCTTTTAATCTAGCCTGATATGCATGAAACATCATGTCTAGATTTTCTGGTATGGGTTCTGCTAAAACTGATCCTAATTTCTGAGCTGGATTCTCTTGATTCAATTCCTGTGAAGTCAATTCTTGGATTTTGGCTCTAGATTCCTTCAAACTTCCTTCCAACTCACTTATCTTTTTACTCCATTTTCTCTTAATTCTTTCTCTAGAATCTTTCCAAGATTTCGTCTTTTTACTGCTAGATTCTGCAACTTCGCTAGTTCCGGCTACTTTCTCTTGATTAAGCTGTTGGTTCTGTAAGAGCGCCTGGGCTCTTGTTATAGCTTGGATAGGCACGTATGTAGGGTTGGATCCATCTGCGTTATTTACAATACCTATCACGTTGATCGGTGTCACATTCGAAGCATTAACAGGGTTCTTAGGACAATCTTTGATTGTGCTCTTTGCCACAATCAGCACAAAAGCCTTGGATATTATAGTACTGTGATTGTCCTGCTATCGGGGGATGTGGACAATCCTTTATGAAATGATCTCCTTGGCACCTAAAGCATGGTCCTCTAGGGCCCTGTGGTCTTTGTTGTCTCAATTGGGGTCGTGGATTTGGGTTGGTGTACATCACATTAGCATAGTCTGGCTCCCAACTAGGTTCCACTGGTGGACTATCATAATGATATGTCTCCACATGTTCTGGTGACTCTGTGTAATATGCGGGTGGACTATCTACATGCGTAGAGTCAAAACTGTTTGAGTTTGGGTCACTCTCTGTGATCAAAGCTGAAGAAGGCACTAAGGCCCTACTTAGATTCTCTTCTGCAGCAGCGTATTTGACTGAGATGACATTCGTTGGTGGGGGTGGCTGCTGAGCTAAGACAGGTTGAGGTCTCTGTTGAGCCTGGTATGGGTAGTTCTGAGGAGGCCTATAGTAATAAGGCTGAGCATTGTATTGGCCTTGATACCTACCTGGCTGCGGGTATGCTTGCGGGTAGTTCTGTCTCACGGTTTGTTTGTTGTATGGGCAGTCCTGAGCCGTATGATTCGTGTATCTTCTCTCAATTGCACAGTATTGGCCACTAGGGTTGGCTTGTGGTTGTGGTGTAATGGGACACACATTTGCCATATGATCACCACCACAGGTGTAACAACGCTTGTTCATTAGTACCCTAGGTTTACTAGAAGCTCCTAGTTTCTGGGCCACTTTTTCTGCTAGGTCTTCTATCGAGTTAGACAATTTTGTGGATGCTAGAGATGAACAGTCTGAGTCCTTATAGACCTTTGAGAGTTCCAACTCATCTCCTAAGTTGTCCTCAATGTCTATGCATATTCTCACACATTGCTCTAGCGTTCTGGGTTCTTTTAGGTACACATAGGAGCGTAGTTTAGAGCTCAATAAGCCATCTAGAAACAATGACACTTGCTTGGCTTGTGAGGGTAGCTCTTGCATTGGACATCGTTCAACATATTGTCTAAACCTACGTCCTGCCAGTCTTACTGTTTCTTGAGGAGTCTGTTTAAAGCTATGAATCAACGAAGACGTGTCATGTCTAATCCCACTTTTAGAGAATTCGGTGATGAATGACTCTAAAAAGTGATGGATGTCTCGAAATTGCCTTTGTTGCAGAGGTTGGAACCAAGTTAAAGCGGTATTCTTTAACGTTAGTCCAAATGCATTGTATTGCGTGAACATGTCTTCAACTTGTTTGGCTCTTAGTACTTGCTTGAATTCTGCGACATGGTCATAGGGATCTCCTGTCCCATCAAAGTAATTCTTCATTGATTTTACTAACTGTGTGGGTCTCAATATTCTTGCATGTTCACGTGGTCTAGGTAGAGGAAAATCATCTCTACCACCTGGTACTCCATGATCTCTTTGTCCATCCGCTCTATTAGTGTTCGTGGTTGTTCTATCTCTCCCTATGGGGTGATTAAAGCTTACTTCCGGTCTCTCTTTATTTCCCTCTCTTTGATTTCCATGGGCTGAGGATGTTCCTGCCCCTTGTTGACTTGTATTCATGTTCGTTCTAGATGGAGGGAATACCAATTCACCTCTCCATGTGTATGTGTTTTTAGTGAGGTCAGGTACCACAAAGACTCTTTCTGAAGTCTCATCCAGGTATACAACCTTTCCAGGTGTATCCGGGTCCTTGAACTCGTATATAGTGATGATACCTACCTCACTAAGTATTTCGGTCTTGTATCTCCAAAAGGCTTCATCAGTTTCTTTATTTACAAACAACTCTATGCTTCTGTTGTCCTGAGGGATCCATTCTGGGATTAATACTCGTGTCAGTACAGATTTCCCTCTAGGTGTTCTAGGCTCTTCTAATGGTTCTTTTCCTTGAGATTTTGCTTTCGTCTCTCGTTGAATCACGCCAAACTCCTTGGTATTGTTTGGCTGCGTACTTAATATGTACATCGTTCCTTCCTTGTCTATGTACGCGTCTCTCTCGAATTTCACCACTGGACGTTCCAATCCAATGGGTTGATCAGGGTTGTGCATTTGCACCACTTGCCTTCGCAAACCATCCTCATAGATGCGAGCACCTACTCGGTTGGTTCGGAGAAACTCTAGTTGCGTTCTATAGGTTCCTTCTGGTTTTTCTAAATAGGCTACATTAGACCCTACTTCTGGCCTTTCTGTGCTAAATGCCATTTCGGAATCACTAGTATCTGAGCTCTCGTAGGGATAACTAGTGTTCAATTGTTGAGCCCACGATCGTGCAGTAGTTCTTACACTTGCTTCTGATGATCTAAGGCTTCGCCGGTCTGACTTGCCTATATGTTTGCCCGATCTAAGGTTCATTAATTTTGTTCCTTGCACACTCAGTACACGCTCAGATCGTCAAAGATTCTTTGTTATTACTTTCTTGATTCTTTTTAAATTTCTTTAGATTCTTGTCTTAATGTATGCGTCAGGAATTCGACTTTCCGTTATAATTTTGAGTTCTCATTCCGTCAGACTTAGGTTCTTTCCTTTAGGTTTTCGTGTCACACACCTTTACTTGTAGTCTTCGACTTGAAGGAATTAAATATCTTGAACTTGAGGCGTTCCTATCGTCGTTAATCCACAACACTACCGTTTAGCCTAAGCTAAGAATTGACTGAGGGGGTTGAGTAATCTTCCAACCTCGAGTCAGCCTTTCTGGTTGCTCTGATGCTCAAGAAGCCGCGCTTCCCAAGCTTTATGCCCTTCATTGCCTTGCCTTGGTTGCCTTCGATTGCCCTTGCTAGACCTGGAAAAATCCAATATTAGACCAAGTCACAGTTGGATGATCAAGCACTTGAGTATATACACCTTTTAAGTCCCTTCCCTTTTGCCCAACTTTTCAATGCTTGCCCCCTGGCTTCCTAGTCCCAAACTAGGTCAACCTCAAAATAGTTTATCTAAAAATAGACGTATCCTTTAAGAAAAAAACAGTTGAGGTCACGTAGTACTCGTAGAGAGCTTTCTAACGAGCTACTAAGCTCAAAAAACGGACTTCGGATGAAAAAGTTATGACCGTTCAGGCCCTGGGGGGTAAAAACTGACAAACAGGTTTTTCTCCAAATATGAGCTAAGGGGTCTCCTATGAGTCTAATCACCCAAAAATTTCCCAAAAATAGCCCCAAAATTGGCCAAAAATTGAACCCCTAAAATTTGCGATAGGGGTGCACAATCGCGATGGTGTGAGACAATCGCGATGGTCTGGGACCATCGCGATGGCGTGAGGGTGCACCGTCGCGATGGCGTGAAATTGCACAATCGCGATGGCGTGAGTGCAAACCGTCGCGATGGTCTGAAAGTGCACAATCGTGATGGTCTGAATTTGCACAATCGCGATGGCGTGAAAGTGCACCGTCGCGATGGTTTGGATTTGCACAATCGCGATGGCGTCAGTCAACGGTCAACGTGCACAATCGCGATGGTCCAAAGTGAACCGTCGCGATGGTCTGAGCGCGATGGCGTGAGCCAATCGCGATGGTCTGGGCGCGATGGCGTGAGCCAATCGCGATGGTCTGAATTTTTGAAGTGTCGCGATGGTGTGAGGGTGTCGTCGCGATGGTCTGAAGTGCACCGTCGCGATGGTCTGAATTGCCACGTGGCACCGTTGTCGTGATGGCGTGAGCCAATCGCGATGGCGTGACACAATCGCGATGGTCAGAGACCGTCGCGATGGTCCGGCCAAGCCTTCGCGATGGCGTGAGCCAATCGCGATGGTGTGACACAATCGCGATGGTCAGAGACCGTCGCGATGGTCCACCAAAATGCAAATTTTGTGAATGTAGCTATGGATTCCTGTAGGCGCAGGTGTGCTCTTCACGCTGGTGTGGTCGCCTTCTCCAAATTCCGAACTTTGCAGACCATCGCGATGGTCTGACACAGACGGAAATTTCTGACAGAAACTGAAGTTTTTACCTTTTTGCAGCCTTCCTGATGCACTGGAGCTCTGTACTTGCAAGAAAACTCAAGAAAACAAAAGTACACACAAGCACAAAAGCTCTCTCTCACTCTCTCGCATGCACAAATGAGGGGAAATGAGGAGAATGGGGGGATATACTGAATTTTCTGATTTTTTTTGGAAATGAAGATGATGATGCGGTGATGAAGATGGAGTGTGGGGGAGGTGAAAAACACTAAAAACTAAGTAAAAACAACAACAAAAACTGAAATTTTTACCTTCCAACGCCACTTCTTGCTATACTCTTACCATCACACATTCGTCCTAGACTCATTCTCTGGCAACGGTGCCAAATTTGGTGTTGCTCTAGCACAATGATGAGAACCACGTTAAGAAGCTTCACCTCCTTAATGTCAATCCGCGGAAGAGATAGGAGTGATATGAAGATCGTGAATGTGAGATGAAGTGAGAGTGAAGGTGAGAAGCATAGAAATGCACACACACATGCACACACACTACGAAGAGACAAGCAAGACACAATGGAAGGTGGGAAATTAGCTCTATTACTCAAGAACACTATTACAAGCTCAAAATAGCTCTAAGCTCACACTAGCCAACCCTAAAAATGAGCTCTCTAGCTCTTTTTATAGTTTCTAGACTAGTTTTGACCGGTTTCACATCTAGTGACCGGCATAGTTAAAAATTAGGTCCTAGATGCTATTTGGAAGGGTAAACGATGTCTAAAAATAACGAAAATTGATATGCTTGTTCTACCTAAGCTCCTCAAGCTCGAGGACTCCTCGTCTTGCACAAAATGGAGCTATGGATTACAAAATGAGGTTTTCTATGTTACATATGTTACAATAGTGATAAAAATCACTGTTGGGAAGTATTTGAAAACATAATTATTTGAAAAACGATTCGACTGGCTCCTTGCTTTGTCGTTACATGCTTCCGTGTCGTCTGTGCCTCTGGCTGCTTCCAACAGCACCGAATGGGTATACAAGCTGAAATGTAAGCATGATAGAACAATTGACATGTATGAGGTGAGGCTTGTTGCAAAAGGTTATGTTGAAGAGAGAGGCATTGATTTTGATGACATCTTTGCACCCACATGCCGAATGTCCACCACTCATAGCATCTATGCACTTGTACCTCATTAGAAAGGGCATGAAAACAAAGTGTGCAGGCTAAGAAAGGCATTATATGGTTTGAAGCAAGCATCACGTTCTTGGTATAAAAAGATTCCTTCCTAATTGATTGCACATGATTTTGAGAGCAGTCCAACTAAGAGAACCTATATGTAAAGCATGCAGATGATGTAGTTCTCATCATTATTGTGTATGTTAATGACATGCTGCTCATTGTGTCCTAATGAGAAGTATATTGCTGAATTTAAGGTTGATTTTCATGCCTCATTTGAGATGTTAAATTTGGGGCATTTGCATCATTATTTGGGCATTCAATTTATCCAAGTTGATGGGAGAAAAAATTTGCTTCAAATGAAATATATTGACACATCATTGGACTATTTTTATGTTGAAGATTGCAAAGTTATTACCACTCCTTCGGAAACAAGTGTAGGGTTGAGTCTTTATGATGCTAGAGATGTATTTGATGTTGTTCTCTATCAACAGGCTCTTGGATGCTTGATTTACTTATGGATAATGTAGCCAAATTTCAATTTGTTGTCTCTTAGATCAGCACATTTATGCATTTCCTTGGTGTCGAGCATTGGCATGCAGTTAATCACAACTTTCTCTACTTGAATGGTACCCCACTACTACTTGCAATATTGTTTTATCCCAAGGGGGGATTATTACCAAAAAATTTACATGCTTTTTTGACTTACACTAGGCTAGTGCTATGACACTCATGTGTCCATTAGTGGTTTTTGCTTCAAGCGTGGTAGCTCTAACTATCTTGGTTGAGAAAGAAACTTCCTATTTTGGCTACTTCGCATTGTGAGGCTAGGTATAGGGTATTTTTCACAATGACTGTTCAGTGTGTTTGGCTAAGATATTGCTTCAAGCGTGGTAGCTCTAAATATCTCGGTTGAGAAAGAAACTTCCTATTTTGGCTACTTCGCATTGTGAGGCTAGGTATAGGGTATTTTTCACAATGACTCTTGAGTGTGTTTCATCATGTCCAAAATATGGATGATGAGAGACCTCGAGACAATTCCACCACAAACAAGGAAGAAAACCTAGCAAATAAAAGTTCTATTATTGGATCCACTATTATGCACATTTATGACAAGAAAGATGGTTTCTAAAATTCAAGTTGCTATTGATTCTATTCCGTCACGATAACAAATCCTTGCATGGTTCGTTTCCCGAAAGACACAATAGTAAATATCATTTGACTTCTAAAATCAGAGAAGCTTTGGCTAAGCTTGATAATATTGAGGAACCAACGGTAGCTGGAGCTCATAGACCATGGTTCTTAGACTAATTTTATGTACAAAGAAGGTTTTGTGCAAATGGAAGGTGGCCCATTTTGTGCATGACCAAAGATCTAAGATACAATCCAAGATGTAAGTGGCCTACAAGATTTTTTGGTGCTCCCTATTCAAATAGGAAGTTCATGGTACCAAAACTGAATGGTTCTTTAAGGCTTGTCCAATACCTTGACCATGCGAACATGGGAATCGGGGCAATAGTGGATAAGTATGCATTAGTTATCCATTTGATGGATGGTCTTCATTCTAGTTATGATCAATTAGCTATGGGATATTGAGACCGTATAACTATGCAGACTCCGTTGGGACTTTTAAGGAGCTACCGAATCATTGGTGCACATGACGAATGGCATGAGGTGCTCCATGACTTCATTCCTCATCTCACACTTCCATTTATTGAAGACGTAACTATATAAGGATGTTGAAGACTTATCGCAATTCAAATTTGGGTTGCAAGGTTACTCTTCAAAGACTCGAAGACTTCCATCTTACACCATCCTCTACTGCAAATATTGGCATGCTTCGTTGCACAGCATTCCTGAAATTCAAGTTGCAGATATGCTATGAAGACGAGAATTAAACTCTTTAGATATGCATCTTTGATGTTTAATATTATGCAATGTTGTTATATATTTCTCAAGTGTTAAGATAAAGATCACGTTCTTTGTATTGGAAAATATTTTCAACCATTGTCGAATTATGATGATTGTACGAATCAAGATTAATATGAAAAAGTTCTTACTGAAGCATACAAGTACGGAGAAGGATTCACCTCAGCGAATGTTATGCAAGTAAGAAGAGCAAGCAAAAACAATAAGAATTTGATGATAGCATATGGGATGGTCATTGAGGTGTTTGCTCTCTCTCTCTCTCCCTAACTTTCATGCTGCCAAGAATAGGGTCGACCTAGAAGCTCTGTATTGGATATTATTAGCCCAAGTTGAAGTGGAAAATCGACTCTATTAGGAGCTAGAAACAGACTTTGGAAGCCACCACGAGCATGTATCCTTGGGACAGAAAAGACATTACAAAGCTTGATGTGATTTTTGTGGGTTGCAGAGTAGGAATGCTTTTCCAACTCCCCGCGTGGAGCATTCATGACATGGGTTTTTCTGCGTGCTGCATGTTGGAGAGTACGCTGCAGTACCTCATCTCGCCTCGGAGTCTTTCTGCGTGCTGCATGTTGAGAGGGGAACAGTGAGAGGGACTCCATCACTATACACATTTTTTCTACACGTTGCATCCTGAGTGGGGAATATTGATCACTATTTTTTGCGCACTGCATGTTGGAGAGTACACCGCAATACCTCTTCTCACCTGTGAGTTTTTCTATGTGCTGCCTGTTGAGTGGGAACAATGAGAGGGACTCCATCACTATACGTATTTTTTCTATGTGTTGTGTCCTGAGTCTGTACAGATAACTATTCTTGTGCATATCACATATTTTGATTTGGAGATCATTCCTAAAAAGGTAATCCACTTCTTCATATTTGATGATGAGAAGCATGACACCTTTTTTGTGCAACAATGTTTTCAATTACATTGGCAATGGCCGAGAGAGCTAAACCTTGACTTAAACCAACATTGGGTATGGCCAGATGGTGCAGCTTCTCGTCATAAAGATTGATGACATTGATTTTATGGTGATGTGTGGCCTCTTGGCCCCTACACATTTTGTACAATTCCCTCATTAATCTACTTTTTTCCTGTTCTCTAAAAAAAAAGGAAGTTATATATGAGTAACATCTCATAATGTGGATGATTGTTGTAGGCTTAAAAGTATGCCTAACAATGTCCATTTAGTTTCATATTGTTCATTCATTGTATCTAACATTTGAGGTTTTGGATGATTGTTGTAGGTTTAAAAGTGGTATAACAAGTCTACATATATAAGTGATGGAGCACATAATGATATCAGATGAGCATACTCAATGTAAAGTCAATATAATAAAGTGGATTGATGAGTGGTAGATGTTATTGTATTTATGGTTTCTTCATCATTTGTAGTGTGTTGATGTAGGGCAATCTCAAACAAGCGAACTAATGGAAGTTAATACAATACCAGTAGTGGATAGTGATCAGCAAGCATTAAGATGTTATTGGAAGGAAAAGAAAAGAAAATATAGAGACACAATAACGTCAAGGTCCGGCACTAATATATTAGGGTTTTAGGGTTTAGGCATACATATAACTCAATTATATTTATATTAAGAAAAAATATATAGAAAAATAAGAAAAAAAATCTAAATATATAAATAAATATATATATAAAATATGATTAGGGTTTTAGGATTAGGGGTTTAGATTTTTATAAGTGTTTAAATTTTCAAGTTTTATTATTTCATATTTAATTCTAAGTCTTTCTGATTAGGGTTTTAGGGTTTTAGTACCTACATAACATATATACACAAACACACATATACATGTAATACATACATACATGTAGATACACATGCATACAGAAATATACATATTTTAAGTCTAAATCTTTAAGATTAGGGTTTTAGGGTTTTAACACCTACATGACATATATACACACATACACATACACATATAATACATATATACATGTAGATACACATGCATACAAAAATATACATATTTTAGGTCTAGATCTTTGAGATTAGGTTTCTAATTAAATATATATAATAAAATATATATAATTAAATATATAAAAATAGGATTACGTAAGGAAAAAATCTGAATATATAAATAAATATATATATATATATAAAATAAGATAATTATATACATAAATAAATATAAAAAGAACTAGTGTTTTAAATAATTTAATTAAATATATATAATAAAATATATAAAATTAGGATTAATTAAGAAAAAAATCTGAATATATAAATTATATATATATATATATATAAAGTAGGATAATTATATAGATAATAAAATATGATAAGAACTAGTGTTTTAAATAAAAAAATGAAATATATATGATTAAATATATAAAAATAGGTTTAATTTTAAGCATTTTAAATAGAGTGAATATATATACACATACACATACACACATACACCTATCTATATTCACATATATATACATATACACATATATATACACATGCATACATATATATACATGTTTTAGGTCTTGTCATTTTGATTAGGGTTTTAGGGTTTTAACACCTACATAACATATATACACACTCTAGAGGACACATATAATACATATATACATGTATATACACATGTGTATAGAAATATACATAGTTTAGGTCTAGATATGTTGGAGATAGATGTCTGCGGAAGCACGCGAACAGCACAAGGAAGAAGAAGACGCTTGGAACTCAAACACACAATACTGAATGTATCACTAGAGAATGTACAAAGATAAGTAGCCCATTAGGGCAATAGGCGTATATACAAGCCGGGGGGAAAAAACCTCCTAAAGAGGGAAAAAAGTGCCCCGACGATCCTAGTGTGTTCACACACATCACTACCTAAATATATCAACAAATCCCCCCTGGGAGTGATGCGGTGAACAAGGAGTTGGCACTCATGTATAAGGAAGTGCCAAGCTATGTGGGAATCACTCCACAAAAGGAAGTAAGCCCAAAGCTTTGCAGAAAGCTTCAAACTTCTCCCTAGGCAGAGCCTTCGTGAAAAGGTCTACAATGTTCTCCTGCGTGGGCACATATGCCAAGCTGATCTCCCCAGCAGAGAACCTCTCCCTAACATAGTGATAATGCACCTCAATGTGCTTAGTGCGAGCATGGAACACAGGGTTCCTCGCAACTGCTAATGCGCTCTGACTGTCAGTGAAGATGGTGGTGGCAGAAGACTGGCCAACACCCAAATCAGCCATAAGGCGTCTGAGCCACACACACTCAACAATCGCTGTGAAAGCTGCCCTATACTCAGCCTCACAACTAGAAGTGGCCACAGTAGGCTGCTTCTTGCTCAACCAAGATATACATGAGCTACCAAGCATAAAGCAAAAACCACTGGTGGACACACGAGTGTCATAGCAACCAGCCCAATCTGAGTCAGAAAAAGCATGCAAATCTGGCGGTAGTGATCCCCCGTGGGATAAAACAACCCAAGTAGCCGAGTACCACTCAAGTAGCGAAAGATGCGCTTAACCGCCTTCCAATGCGTGAATCCTGGGCAATGCATAAACCTGCTCATCTGTGAGACAGCAAACTGAATATCTGGCCGAGTAATGCATAAGTAAATCAAGCATCCAACAGCCTGCTGATAGGGAACAACATCAAATGCATCTCCAGCATCATGAAGACTCAATCGTAAACCTGTCTCCATAGGAGTGGCAATAGGCTTACAGTTTTCAAGGCCAAAACACTGCAATAATGTGTCAATATATTTCGTTTGACACAAAGCCATTCCACCATCAACTTGCATAAACTGAATGCCCGAATAGTGATGCAAATGCCCCAAATCAGACATCTCAAATGAGGCATGCAAATCAGCCTTGAAATCAGCAATGTGCTTCTCAATAGGACCAGTGAGCAGCATGTCATCAACATAGACAACAATGATCAGAAGCACATCATTAGCACGCTTAACATATAAGGTGCTTTCAGTTGGACTGTTCTCAAAACCATGTGCAACCAGATAGGCATGTATCTTCTCATACCAAGCACGTGGTGCTTGCTTTAAACCATATAATGCCTTCTTTAACCTGCACACCTTTCATGCCCTTTCTGCACAAAGCCACGGGGCTGAAAAACATACACTTCTTCATGCAAGTCACCATTCAGAAATGTTGTTTTAATGTCCAATTGATGTACATTCCAACCATGATGGGCTGCAAGTGCACAAATGCTCCGAACAGTAGTCATACGACATGTAGGTGCAAAGGTCTCATCAAAATCAATGCCTCTTTCCTACGCATAATCCTTTGCAACAAGCCTAGCCTTATACCTGTCAACTGTACCATCAGGTTTACGCTTCAGCTTGTATACCCACTTAGTGCCAATGGCCTTCTTGCGAGGAGGCAAGTCACATAAAGACCATGTACCATTCTTCATTATAGCATCATATTCAGATTGCATAGCAGCCATCCAATTTTCTGAATTTTGTGCTTCATCAAAAGAAACAGACTCATTCTCATCACAGAGACTAGACGCAGCCATAGCATAGCAATCTGATGCAAAGGAGGCACTATGAGAGCCTGAACAAGTACGATATGACAAAGGTGCATCTAATTTGCTGTCACGCAAAGTCTGCACCAGCCATTTTGGCATAGTTTTTGCTTGCTCAATATCAGCTCTCTCATCAACAAGTGCATCATGTAAATCTGCATCAGAAATAGAATGATCTTCATCATCATATGAAACCTGCAAAGGTTGAGAAGTTGCCTCATTAGGACCAGCACTAGACTGTCCACCTGTAAAAAGAGGCATCAACGTATCATACATGTCTTTGGAGCTAACAGATGTCTCCTTCGTACATGAAAGCAATGGCTGAATAGCATCTTCCACAAAGACAACATCACGGCTAACCAAAATGTGTTTAGTCTGTGGATGATACAGACGATAGCCTTTACTTTCAAAATTGTACCCAACAAAAATACATTTTACTGCCTTATCATCCAATTTTCTGTGATGTTGTTCAGGCACTAATGCATATGCCAAACAACCAAAAACACGCAGATGAGCAACAGATGGCTTGTGGTCATGCCAAGCCTCATATGGAGTGATAGACTGCAGCGCTTTAGTGGGATACATGTTCAGTACATATGCTGCACACATGACAGCCTCAAGCCAGAAACTATGTGGTAAAGCTTGACTCTTGACCATGCACCTCACCATCTCCATGAGTGACCTGTTCTTTCGTTCAGCAATTCCATTCTGTTGAGGTGTATACGGCACTCTACACTGGGGTTTTATCCCACATTCAACCAGAAATGCATTAAAATCTGAAGACATATATTCCCCCCCTCGATCAGAACGGAGGGTGCCCATTTTACATGCTGACAGATTTTCAGCCAAAACCAAAAACTGTTTAAAGCACATGAACACTTCGGACTTTGCTTTGAGTGGATATACCCATGCATGCCTGGAAAAATCATCAATGAAAGTCACGAAGTAAAGGTAATTCCCAAAAGAGGGTGTCTGCATAGGACCACAGACATCACTGTGTAGAAGCTGCAATTTCTGCGTAGCCTGAACTGAACCATCTTTTGGAAAGAATGAACGCTGCATTTTGCCCAAAATACAACCTTCACAAACATGTTTTCCAGGTGCCTCAAGTTTGGGCAACGAGGACACCATTTCAGATTTCTGCAGGCGTAGCAAACTAGCAAAATTCAGATGACCAAAGCATGCATGCCAAAGCTTTGCATCTGACATAGCCTAAGAATCATTTACTGCACATGCCAAGTCATTTTCAGATCTTTCATAGTCTATGAGCTTATACAGCCCACGACATAAAATGCCAGAAGCAATAATCACATGGCCATTTGACAGATCATGAACTATACACCTGTCATCAACAAATTTCACAACCAAGCCAATCTTGGCTAATGCAGAAACTGATAACAGGTTCTTTTTGATCCCTGGCATAAATAAAGCATCTGACAAAGTGAAAGAACTACCATCAGCAGTAGTCAAAATGATCTTACCAACTCCCATAACAGGATAAGAGGAGTTGTTGGTGCATGTAACAGTATTCCCTGTAGGGGCAGGCTTAAGTGAGGAGAAGAAACTACGCCGCGAGGTAATATGTTTGGTCGCCCCACTGTCAAAGTACCAAACATGTGAGTCTACTGCAGACATGCACTGATCATGAGAAGATGGGTCAAAACTGCAGACAGTAGTAAACGCCCATTCTTCTTCCTGCACAAGATTTGCAGACTCTGTTTTTGGTGTAGAGGCCTCTACAACAACCATTCCAGCCTCTTTCTTCTTTGCCTCTTTTGCAGCCGGTTTTGGACAGTTCTTTATAATATGATCATTTCCTTTACAGTACTTGCAAAAACAATTTCTACTTTTCTGATTTCTTCTCATCTTTATCTTCCTTCTTTGAATATGCAGAATTAGCAGATTTCTGCTTACTAGTTGAAGAGCTCCATTTTCCTTTGCCCTTCTGACTAGCCAGGAAAGCTTGATCTGCAACTCGCATAATGGACCTGTTCTGCTTGGACTGATCTTCCTGCAACAGAACAGAGACTAACTCCTCAAATGATAAGGCATTCGGATTGCCTTTCATCATCAACCGAAGAGTAGAAGCAAAACTCTGATATGAATCAGGAAGACCATTTAGAACGGTCTGCACAAGTGAGCTATCTGGTATAACCTCATCAACAGAAATCAATTGTTCCTTCAAATCTTTGATCTTCGTTAGGAAATTGTCCATAGAATCACCTTCATTCATGTGCTCACTCTCCAACTGTTTTCGGAGATAAGCAACACGAGCCTCATTCCTAGCTTGGTACAATGTGGTAAGTGTATCCCAAGCATCCCTAGCTGTTCTGCAAGAGCGAATATGAGGAATAATGGCACGTTTGACAGTCAAAGCTATCAATGCATGTGCCTGGGCATCTCTGCCATCCCAACGAATCTGCTCTGCAGTAGGTGCAACAGAAACAGCAGCACAAACAGGAATCTGCGGAATATCATCTTCGACACCATCTTCATCAGCTCCAGCACCTGTATTTGCAGTACCTGTCGTTAGAGGTGTCACAGGACGTCTTTCAACACCCTGCACAATGTTCCACAATCCTTTTGCAACCAAAACATGTCGCATCATATAAGCCCATAATGGGTAGTTGGTACCATCCAACTTATCCTCAACAGCCAACATACGGAATACATCACTGCTTTCAGCCATGGCCGGTGACTAAAATACCTTGATGCAGAAAATTGACTGTATCTCAAAAAGTTGAACGGAACTGTCCAGATGAGTTCTGCTAGACCTGTAGCAGACTTCGAGACGCTTAAACTGGCGAACAGAAACTGGTATATACCTTTGGCACAAAAAGACAAAATAGCCTGCACAAGCACTGTGATAGTGCGTTCGGAGGCCGAAACGAGCTCAGATCGCGATTTCGGCACGATAGAGCGAAGTAGTTTTGATCTCGGAAACACGCTGAGTATGCTCACCAAAATTTGTGCGATTCTGAGACTGCAAACGGAGGAGTGTCGACGGCGCCCTAGAAGAAGCGACGACCTGCTCTGATACCAATTGTTGGAGATAGACGTCTGCGGAAGCACGCGAACAGCACAAGGAAGAAGAAGAAGCTTGGAGCTCAAACACACAATACTGAATGTATTACTAGAGAATGTACAAAGATAAGTAGCCCATTAGGGCAATAGGCGTATATACAAGCCGGGGGAAAAAAACCTCCTAAAGAGGGAAAAAAGTGCCCCGACGGTCCTAGTGTGTTCACACACATCACTACCTAAATATATCAACAAGATCTTTAAAATTAGGGTTTTTGGGGTTTAGGCATACATATAACTGAATTAAGAGGAAACAAATCTGAATAAATAAATAAATATATATAAAATAGGATCAATTGAGAAAAAATCTGAATATATATATAAAATAGGATAGTTGTATAGATTAGGGTTTAAGTCTTTAAGAGTATGATTTTTAGGTTTCATAAAAAAACAAATGCTCTAAAATGTCCATATTGTAGCAGATGGCTTCTTTGGATCCTGAAGAGAGAATGGCATGTCCTTGCACACAGTGCAAGTATCAAATTTATCAGAAACGATGGATTTGTACTACACATGTTAGAGAGTATGGATCCTTTGATAGGAGTGGACTGGAAAACCTATGTTATCATTCGCATGGTCCCCCAGGTGAGTAGATGGACCCAAACGACATTGCACCGGTAACCTCTCGTGGACAAAAGAGAGCAAAAAAGGACTTAGACATACAAGCAAGTACTAATAATATTACACAGAATGAACATATGGAAGAGATGCTTGAAGCATTTTATGAGATGGACGAAGATCATGACGGTGGAGAAGGTGTCGAGAGTTTCATGGACACAACAGAAATTCCACGATCATAAGTCGATGAAGAATATGAAAACATGCAAAGACTAGCTCGTTTACCACTTTACAATGGAGCAAAGATATCTGTACTACGTGCGTCACTCGCGATGCTCAATCTACAATCCATTTATGGATGGTCAGATAGTAGTGTCACTGAATTGTTCAGGTAAGTGGAGAACAAATTCGCTTTCATTGTTGTATCACAATAACTTTATTTACTAATATCGTTTTAATTGCTTATTGCAGGCTTCTTAAAGATCAATTTTTGCCAGAGGGCAATGACATGCCTCCAACACGTGGAGATGCGAAAAAACTTTTATAGTCCATTGGAATGGATTATACTAAAATTCATGCTTGTCCGAATGATTGCATTCTCTTTCGGAATGAGTATGAGCATCTCCACGTATGTCCAAAGTGTGGAGCAAATAGATTTAGAGAAGACGTTGTAGGCGAAGCAATCCCCGCAAAGGTTCTTAGCCACTTTCCTATCATTCCACGAATTAAGAACATGTTTAGATGCAAATCTATAGCTGAGTTAATATCATGGCATACAAAGAGCAGCTCTACAGATAATGTAATGCGAGTGCCTGCTGACTCTGATGCTTGGAAGCACATAGATAGTAAGTGGCCAGAGTTTGCTAGTGAGCCTCGGTCCATACGTCTAGGCCTAGCTATGGATGGAGTGAATCCGTTTGGATTACGCAGTTCTTCATGGAGCACATGGCCTGTATGTCTGGTCAATTATAATATCCCACCATGGTTTGCCACAAAGATTTCTCCCACGTATATGGTTGCTGCATCACAGTATTGGATCACTCGAGGTAGCACTCCTCCCGGCCTCACTCCTGGCGGCCTTACTCCTGCTGGCCTCACTCCTGCTGGCCTCACTCCCACCGGTGTCACTCCCGCCAGTGTCACTCTTGTCGGTGTCACTCCTACGGGTGGTGCTACTCCCGTAGGAGGTATGTCTCCTAGCTTTGTGACTCCATCACGACCATCTTTTCAGCCATATCCTACTGGGTCTACTAGTACACATGTGCGTTCGACACCTCAGCGTGATACAGGTTCTGGCCCATCTCGTAGATCGAGGTCACGCTCTGGAGCAAGAGGTTCTAGGAGTACCATGGTGGAGAATTTGCCACATGAGAACTGATTTTTTGATCTTGATGAGGGGATTCCAATAGACATGAACTTCAGATCCCAATGTAGCCTAGTCCAAGTTAAGCACCACTTCTTGTTAAACGTGATATGGTAGTCCGTGTTCACCTTGATTCCAAGAATTTTGGACAGACTATTGCCATTGTGCCACATAAGACCCTCATGGCATGGCGGATCATGCCCAATGAGAAGTTCGATTTTTGAATGTTACCAAACGAAGCATCTACTCTAAAGGGGAGTCCATTCTTCGTAGTTCACTCTTATTTCTCGGTCTATGTCCTCAAATGTGATCCATCGGCCAATTTCTTGTTTCCAAAGGTGTCTCCATTGTCTGAAACTCGTTTTCCAAAGCCTTTTAGCATTTTCGAGGTTCCAGGAAGCCACACCCCTGATGCCCAAGATCGAAAACCATACTGAGTCATTTTGTCTGATATCGACATCACACTTCCAATCATCTCTAACTCTAACAAACTACTTGAACTTCTTCCAACTCTCCCACAGGGAGCACACTAGATTCAAGCCTTTGGGGGAAACCAGAATTGGAGAGAATAAAAGTGTATGGATGTCCATGTCCTTCCAGCCAAGGAGGCCCACCAATGCAATCATGTTCTTGTTCCTAAAAATGATCTTGGCCGAGGATGATGGAGAGTGTTAATATCCAAAAGAACAAGCCACTCTTGAAGTAAGAGCACCTCTATATCAAGAGTAACTCAAAACCTTCACTAATTTGGAGGATCAATACTTAATTTTTAAATTCTTGAACAAACTGTGAAGGAGATGACCACACAGAAAGTCTGCTGCACATAACTCACTCATTGACTTATCAATTGTGCAAAGTCTTTTATAAAACTTTGCACACGGTGTCGCCTAAAGTTTGTGCACCCACTCCAAGTTAAATCATTCCAAAAAGCTCAGTAGATCTTGAGAATGATCTTGAGAAATGATCTAAACATGTCACCTATGTCTAAAACTATAGTTCTTTACAGTCGACTTTGACACCTATAACTTCTTAAGCTTGGTTCTTTCAAAGTAGAACCCTTTTATACAAATGCTTCTAGTCATAGATGGCTTACCTTCCAACTTAGATTTTGACCCTCATTTGTGCAAAACTTTACACTGTGCACTGAGAAATGATCAATTCTTTGACCATCGAGATTGCGCCTGTTTCAGAAGACACTCAACAATTCTTCACATATGAATGTTCCTACTCATAATTCTCACAGCTTGTTTACAATTAGGCTCTCAAACTTTAACCATAGACTCATTAACTATGGAATAAGACATTTACGAAAGGATTCTTGAAATGATCAAGCATAGAAGGAGAACACTCAGAAAAATCGGGCGTAACTTTTCTTCATTACTGAAAATCTTTACATCTGGATGAGAGAGCTATCCTACACACTTCACAAGTGTCTAATAACTTCTAATTCTCTTCGATTCTTGTTCTCACACACTTTCTCATATTTTCCCCAACATTTTTCCTCGTATATATAGGAAAATATTTACAAGCTCATGACCATACAAAAGTATAACCTGAACTGACTCTAAATTAATGTACATATGTATACACATCTTCATCCTCTGAGTATATACTTTCTCCATGCTTCAAAACTTGATCTTTTCTTCAATCCCTGACTTCCAAACCTTCACCAAAACTTCAATTGTTGATTTCCCTGCACCAACAGCTCCCCCTCAATCATCAATTGAGGTTTTCTCTATCTTCTTTATACCTGCCATGTCTTTGAATCTCTCTAGCTTTGGTCCATCCAAGCTTTTGGTTAGCATATCAACTATCTGATCTTTTGTTGAAGTATGTATTACTTCAATCTCCTTATCCATCACCTTCTCTCTTAGAAAGTGATACTGAATCTCAATATGTTTAGTCCTGGCATGAAAAACAGGATTAGCAGCTAAATACAATGAACTCATGTTATCTCCATGAATAGTGGGTGTACTCTGGATGATGTCAAAACTCTTCATAAGAGTCTTGAGCCATATTACTTCCTTTGCAGCTTCAAACATACCTTTGTACTCAGCCTCTATGGATGATAAATCAACTCTGTGTTGCTTCTTTGAACACCATGAAACTGACTTATCTCCCACATAACACAAGTATCCATAAGTTGATCTCCTATCATCATGATTACCTGCCCAATCTGTATCACTATAAATCTTGATGTTTGTATATGATGTAAAACCATAATACAAACCTTCTTTGAGTGTACCCTTAATGTATCTCAACACTCTTTGTCCTGCAATCCAATGTTCTTTCATAGGACAATGCATGAATTGAGATAATACTCCAACTGCATATGACAAGTCAGGCCTAGTTAATGTAGCATAGATCAGACTACCAACCAAACTTTGATATAGCTTCATGTCCTTGAACTCTTCTCCTCCATATCTGCTCAATTTGTGATTCACCTCCATTGAAGTAGATGCTACCCTGCAATCATTCATCTTAAACTTGATCAACAAGTTTCTCAAATACCTTTCTTGAGTTACATACACTCCATGTTGAGTGTATGAGATCTCCATGCCCAAGAAATATGACAAGTCTCCCAAGTCACTAATCTTGAACTCTTTCTCCATTTGCTTCTTTAGGCTTTGAATGCCTTTCTCATCTGTACCTGTAAGAATTATATCATCAACATATATGGAAATGTAAATGTAAATGCAAATGTAAATGAACCCATCATCACTTGCTTTAACAAGCAAGCTACTATCTGCTTTAGATACTTGGAAACCAAGCTCTTTCAAGAACTCCACAAGTCTATTATTCCATGCCCTTGGGGCCTGCTTCAAACCATACAAAGCTCTCTTGAGCTTGCATACATGATCTGGATACCTTTCATCTCTGAATCCTTGTGGTTGCTCCATGAAAACATCATCTGAAATATAACCATTCAGAAAAGCAGTCTTCACATCTAATTGACATAATTTCCAACCTTTACATGCAGCAATGGCTATGAGTGTCATGATGGTTGTCATCTTTTCCACATGACTATAGGTCTCATCATAATCTATACCATATGTCTGAGCAAACCCTTTCACAACAAGTCTAGCTTTATACCTAGACACACTTCCATCTGCAACCTCTTTGTCTTGTAGACCCATTTGCATCCAATGATCTTCTGACTATTTGGTTTAGGAACCAAATTCCATGCCTGATTCTCCATCAATGCACCATACTCTTCCTGCATAGCATTCTCCCAATTTTCCTTACCTTTTGCCTCTTCATATGTAGAAGGGTCTTCATCTGCCTTTATCATATAAACATAATCTTTGGTAGCCAAAAAAGAAGTGTCATAGCTATACCTTGTAGGTTGCCATTTGTGTCTTGATGACCTTCTGAGTTCTCCACTTCTTGAGGTTTCTGGTTCATCACACCTTGGATCAAATCTTGGCACTTCTTCAACTTCAACCTGTACTTCATTGTTCTCCTCTTCATCAAATATCTGAACCTTTGATTTACCTTTCTTTTGATTCACAACTTCTTCATCACCTGTATGAACATTAAATGTACCTGCATACCAAGTACCTTGCTCATCAAATGTAACATCCTTAGACACAAGGAATTGTTTTGTGGATGGACTCCACAACCTATATCCCATCTGCTTATCATCATATCCGATGAACACATATTTTTCAGCCAATTTATGCCTCAATTGTGATGGCACATATGCATATGCCAAACATCCAAATACTTTGCAATGATCTAGAGTAGGTCTCTTACCCCACCATGCCTCATATGGTGTCATACCCTGCAAAGCTTTACATGGTAATCTATTGACCAAATAAGTAGCTGCCTTTACAACCTCAGCCCACAAGTAATTTGGACAATTTTTCTCCTTCATCATGGATCTTGTAAACTCAACAAGAGTTCTATTCCTCCTTTCTGCTACACCATTTTGTTGAGGAGAGTACCTGCAAGTAATTTCCCTTTTTATACCTGCATTCCACAAGTAATCACTGAATTCATTAGAAAAATACTCTCCCCCTCCATCTCATCTTAGTCTCTTCAATTTTTGACTTGTAATTCTCTTTGCATACACATGATAATGTTTGAATGTATTGAATACCTCTGACTTATCTTTGATCACATAGATAGTGATCCATCTGGTAGCATCATCAACATAAATCACATAATATCTTGACCCATTGATACTAAAATCCTTTGATGGTCCCCACACATCTGTGTGTACCAACTCAAGCTTTTCAGAATACATAAAACCATGCTTGGAATAAGATTGCTTATGAGCCTTACCTAGTCAACATGCCCTTCATCTGTATGTCATATGTTGACCTACAACATTAGGCAATCCAAGCACTGAACCATTATTTACCATATCTTTAATACCTCTTTCATTAAACTGTCCAAGCCTTTTGTGCCAAAGATCTAACTCAGAGATCTTATGTCCTCCATAGGTGAACAAGGCATGACCAACATTACCTTGAATTTTCAATGTGAACAATCTTCCTTCTTTCTTTCCTGAAACAATTTGTTTATACCCATTGCTAGGGTCTTCCACAAACACTCCTTCATTAGTGAACCTTACTTCATAACCTTTTTCAACAATTTGTCCTACACTTATCAGATTCTTTGGAATTGTAGGAACATACAAAACCTTAATCAAGAGAGTACTACCATCCTTGGCCTTCAATGATCCAATTCACTTCACATTATGCTTTGTATTGTCACCTGTTTGAACTACATCATTAGTTACCTTATTCTCCAAATCAGTCATCAAAGCTATGTTGCCACTCAGGTGATTGCTACACCCTGAGTCAATGTAGAAGACTTTTTGATCTTCACTTTGCCTTTCACAAGTTGCATTCATTATCAATGTTGAATCCTCCTTCTCATCTGTAGCATAATTGTAGTAGGTATTGTTGTATTGTTGACTTTGGAATCCTCTTCCTGCATTTCTTCCAAAGTAACCTCTACTACCTCTACCTCTGAAATTACATCTTTGATTTCTGCCACCTCTTCCTCTTGAATTAAAATTCTGATTATATCCACCATTATTCTGAGTATTATGCCAACAATCATTAGCTAAGTGATTTGTCTTACCACAAATCTAGCAAGCTTTGACTCCATCTTTATTACTCCTGCCTCTTCCTCTACCTTTTCCACCTCCTCTTCCTCTTAGGAAGTTAGCTTGACTAGTTGTTCCTTCATCTTCATTTGTTTGTTGCTTCCCTTTGCTATTCTTCTTCTTATCCTTTGAATACATTGCTTGACCTGCACTTTTATCACCTTCACCTTTGACATCCTGCTCAAAGGTTAGCATGTGTCCTAGCAACTGATTTAAGTCAGGAGTAAAATGATCTAATGATAATTCAATAGACAAAATGAATGGCTTCCATTTGTCATCACCTCTTAAACCTGTAAGGATTTTCCTTACCAATTTATCCTCCTCAATATCTTCATCAACTCCTCCTAATGCATCTGCAATGTCCTTCATTCTTGTACATAATCTGAGATGGATTGAGAGGCCTTCTTCTTGAATGTGGTAAACTCTGCCCACAAGGATGCCTTCCTTGACTTTGTGGTGTTTTGGAAATGCTCCTCCAAAGCATTCCATATATCAATTGCACTTTCAAGACCTCTAATGTGAGGTAGAAAATATTCATTAACTTCCATACTACGTCACATGTGTGTATGTATGCATGTGTGTGCGTGTGACTCTCTCTCTCTATGTGTATGTGTGTATGTATGTGTGTGTGTGTCTGTATGTATGTATGCATGTGTGTGTATGTATGTATGTATGTGTATGTGTATGTGTATGTGTATGTGTATGTGTATGTGTATGTGTATGTGTATGTGTATGTGTGTATGCATGTGTATATGTGTGCATGTGTGTATGTATTATGTGTGTATATGTGTAAAAGTAAAAAAACCCTAATCCTAAAACCCTAACCCTAAAACATGTATATGTGTGTTTGTGTGCATGTATATGTGTGTGTGTATGTATGCATATGCATATGCATATGTGTATGTAATATGTATGCATCTGTGTGTATGTATCTCTATGTCTCTCTCTTTGCATATGCATATGTGTATGTAATATGTATGCATCTGTGTGTATGTATCTCTATGTCTCTCTCTTTCTCTCTATCTATATCTCTCTCTTTATCTCTCTCTCTCTCTCTTTCATCTCTCTCTCCCTCTTTCTCTCTTATTCTCTCTCTCTCTCTCTATCTCTATTTATAATAAAGAACAAAACAATCACTTACATCAATGTAATTCTTTTGAACGCTCTCATCAAAGCCCAATTGACATCGTCTCTTGTCAAATTCCAAAGAATCAATGCCATAAATCTCCTGCAAAAACAAAAGAAAAGAGAAATTCAAAAACCCTAATCCTAAAACCCTAACCCTAAAACATGTGTATGTGTGTATGTATATGTGATGTGTGTGTATGTGTATGTGCAGGTATGCATGTGTGTGTATAGATATGTGAGTGTGTATACATATGTGAGTGTGTATTAATATGTGCGTGTGTATGTAATATGCATGTGTGTATGTATGTATGTGTGTGTGTACATGCATATGTGTGTGTATGTATGTATGCATATGCATGTGTGTATGCACATATGTGTGTGTATACATATGTGAGTGTGTATGTAATATGCATGTGTGTATGTATGTATGTGTGTGTGTACATGCATATGTGTGTGTATGTATGTATGCATATGCATGTGTATGCACACATGTGTGTATACATATGTGAGTGTGTATTTATATGTGTGTGTGTATGTAATATGCATGTGTGTATGCATGTATGTATGTGTGTGTACATGCAAATATGTGTGTATGTATCTCTCTCTTTATTTCATCTCTCTCTCTATCTCACTCTATATCATTCGAAAACAAAACAATCACTTACATCGATGTAATTGTTTGGAGTGTTGTCGTGAAAGTCCAAAGAACTGATGCCAAAAATCTCTTGCAAAACAAAAGAGAAGAGAAATTCATAAACCCTAAGCCTAAAACCCTAACCCTAAAACATGTATATGTGTGTATGTATATGTGATGTGTGTGTATGTGTATGTGCATGTATGCATGTGTGTGTATACATATGTGAGTGTGTATATATATATATGTGTGTGTATGTAATATGCATGTGTGTATGTATGTATGTGTGTGTGTACATGCATATGTGTGTGTATGTATGTATGCATATGCATGTGTGTATGCACATATGTGTGTGTATACATATGTGAGTGTGTATGTAATATGCATGTGTGTATGTATGTATGTGTGCATGTACATGCAAATATGTGTGTATGTATGTATGTGTTAGATGTTAAACACTTTGTTCTAACTATCAGAAGGGCGTTTAACTGATTCTTGGGAGGGTTCTTGGGAGAGGTAGGGGTCTTTTATACAGAGGCCCTGTACTTAGTTCCCAAAGGTACTATTCACACTCAGCATGGTAATAATGCTGAGAACTCTATCAAATTGCCGTACTGAGAATTTACCGTCACAGTCTTAGCTCAACCAACGTACCAAATGCGCTAAGATGCCATATTGCATCTACGTATAAACTTACTGGAATTACCAGAACAAGAGTATTTGATCAACTTTACAGAACGGGTTCAACGATCAAACAACACCATAACGCAGAGAATTTGAGAGTCCAACACACAGTACTGGAAACTCAGTAATCAACTTAGCAGATCTTTACTACACTTAACTTTGCCGCAGGCAGACAGATTCTAGTATTTACAACAACACAGTGTAGATCCGAATATCAGAACACTACACAATTGCTCGGATTTCGCCAATTCTTGACCAAAAATGTTCAAGAAGTCGTAATACATAGTGCATGAGCTCAATCCAACAGAGATGCATAAACAACTTACTCAGACAACAGTAATGGAACTCACAATCTCAACGGATTTCACTAGGTAACAAATACAAATACACACAGTACCATTAGTCTACATAGAAGATCACCAAGATACTCTGAGAACTCCAATCGTTACATAGTAACATTCAGACTGATAGTATAGTTATCTCCCGAACGTTATGAAATTTATCAACAGAACCAAGATCGTCGGCAGGCAACAAGAAAGATAGACAAAACCTGATACGAACAAGAATGTAGAACACAGAGGTTATGCAAAACGAACACTAACAGACAACCAGACGAACAGTCTGGTGATAACACGACAATAGGCCAAAATTACATCGCCCTCTCTCTCTCTGAGCGCTTCTTTTCATTACTTTATATAGAAAGTACAAATAGGTGTGTAACCACCTTTCGCGCGTGTTCTGCCACGATTTCCGTTACATCTATCCCAATCCGACGACCGACTAACACTGGCACGTCCGGTGGACTTGAACCCGCAAGTTTTTACAAAGTTACAGTTCATCTACTATTCCTTCTAAGTACATATTCCGGGCTAGTCTAAAAGTTCGGGTGATCTTTTTCTTTAGAGTTTCTAGCATTTGCTTAAGGGTTTCTGGTTCTACTAGTTGCGCATCTACTCTAACAGAACTTAAAGCTATGGCTTGGGTGAGCAGAATCTCTGCCTGTGTTTGCAAAAATGCTTCGTGCAGGTAGAATTCGTTAGATAGAGCTGCATATCTTGAAACTTTCATTTCTTCCAGTTGCTTCTGCATATTGATTACTCTATCCTTTTGATTTTCAAGCTGATTTTCTCTTCGTTCAATCTCCTGGTTTTGGTACTGTATAGTTATGGAGTAGGCGTCGCATTCTCTTTTTAGATCTGTTATCAGCTTCTGTGTCTGTGCTTCTTGTGTTAGCTTCCGCCGTAATATGTTGTTTACCTGATCAAAATCTAACTTAAATCTTTGGAGTTCCTCAGTGGTTCTCATTGCCAGCTCGTGCTGCTCTTGTCCTTTTTGTACCACTCCGTCCAGTGTTTGTCTTGTTTCTTCCAGCAAATTTCCTAATGCAATTCTGGCATTCTCCTTATCCTGCAGGTCTAGCTTTAATTGACTAACTTCTGCTTGTGTTTCGGTTAATAACTTGTCTTTTTCGGTGAGCTCTACCAGTGCTGTATCTCTCTGATTGATCAGCATTTCGTGTTCGGTGAGTTTTGCTTGTAGTTCCTTCAATTGATCTTGTAGGGATTGGTTTTCGGCTTTGGCAATTAGTAATTCTTCTTGTAGGGGGCTGATGTCAGCTTCTAGCATGTCAACTTTATGTTGTAGCTCGTTGCGGATACTATCTGTGGCAGTTTATATGTGGATGGGCAGTTGCTGAGATAAATTGATAAGAACATGGCCCATATTGGCCAGTTCGGACAGTATTGGAATGGAAGGAAGGGGTAGCTGGGGTTGTGGTTGGGAAGTGGATGCGTTAAGGAGCTGTTGGGAGTTTGGTGGAGAGTAGTTGAGGGAGGATGATGAGGATTCGGCGGTTTCGGCAGGGTGAATGGGCTGGATGGGGATGATGGGTGGCTCCGGTGGAGGAGTGGGAGTTACGGTTTGAGTTATTACCTGATTTGTGTTTTGTTGTTCCTGCTCCGCAAATGTGGATTCCACTACCTTAAGTAGTCTGTCCAATGCATCTTTAACAACTTTTTCTTCTTCTGTTTGTTGTTCTTCTTCAGACTACCGCTTTGATGTTTCTGCGGGCGATGTTGTTTCAACTTCAGTACGAGTTTCTTGTTGTTGCTCCTGGGAAGATTGCGTAGAGGATTCATTCTGGATGGAGGTTGTGGTGTCGTGGAATGTTTCTTCATCCTGTTTATCATTTTCTTTGTTGTCGTCCTTGTTTCCTTCAGCAGATCCTTGTGCTTCACTCTCAGAAGAGCTGATTCTGATTCGTTTCCGGCGGAATAACTGGTTGAGTTCTTCTTCATCTTCTTCTTCATCGTCTTCTAGCAGTTGTATCGATTCCTCGTGTCGCAGAACAGGACCTCTGGGTGGTGGTTGTGCTGCCAGTATTGCCGGAAAGAGGAAGGACAGAATATGCGGCAATCTGGATCTTGGAGTGGCTCCCTTGTTCACCTGTTTGATTATGGTTACGCACTCTTTGTGGATACGTTGGAAGAAATATGTCACGAAGTTCACTGGTTCTCGGGAAGTTAAGTCTATTGCTGAGTAGAATGGGCGGGATATGCCGTAAGTGCGTTTCTGCAGATTGAGTATGGCTACCAAGAATTGGAGGGCGGATCTTTCAGGTTCCGGTCTACAAAGGATGGCGTACTCGTTGGATGAATATCTAGGGAATAGCTGGTTCATGGTGGCTAATGTGTTGAAGGATACAACATGTATTTCTTGGATCCACTTCATTTTCATCATCGTTTGTACCTTTTTCTACCTTTCATTTAGTTAATAAAGCACTCTTGTATAGGTGTGTGTGAGTGCCACACTAGAGAATAAGTGGGATTCATTCTCCTTTCAGTTGAGAAATCCCACATAGCATGCTTTTTTGCCATTTTGTATATACGGGCACGTAAGGAATGATAGCCCATCTTCGCTCGTTGGCTGGTGATTGAGCGATGGTGGATATGATCTGTGCAAAGAAGGGGTGGGCTTCCACTGAATGCCACGACAATTCAGCAAAATTTGCAAGCCCACGGTTGCGCAAGAACTCTCCTACGTCAGCAGGGAGTCCATTACGAAAAGCGGCATAATTAGCCAAAGCTTCCATGGCGCAACACAGATAACAGGCTCAAAATGCAGACACACAGGGATTTCACAAGCATACAAGCACACAAACACAATAGCGATTTTCGGCGAACCAGAAAAGTTTAAATAGATGCGTCACGGTGGAGGGTAATGAGGGATGATTAATCATCGTGCGGTGTTGAAATGATAATTCTTTAACTTGGTGTGCATGCGTGAGTAGATGGCAAAAGCAGGGCGGCTTTTGACATAATTATTCATCAAGACGCAGATATTTACAGACTTAAATTATTAAGTACGCAAAAATAAAAGAAAGGAAAAGAAAAGGAAGGAAAAGCGAGCGCCAAACGAGGCGGCCCACCGAAAAACGTTTCAGTTCGGGTTAGGTGCGTGTTGGTATGGCCGTATCTTCGAACCGTTGATTACTTTCGGAAGAGGGTTTTCGGTCAACGTAGTCAACCAAAAAGTTACTGGGCCCACTTGTTCTGAAATTTGGTAAGGACCATACCATCGTAATTTGAATTTACCAGCAGACCAATTCGACTTTGCATTATAAAAAAGGACAAGTTGTCCCACCGTAAAAACTGGAGTTTTTAAGTGTCGATCATGCGTCCGAGCCTGTCTTAGTGGTACTTCCTGCATAGTTAAAAAATTGTGCCATCATTGCTCATCTAATCCAACCGAAATGACAGTGAGTCTTCCGGTAGCAGTTTCTGAGCGATTGCTACTCGTAAACTTGGTATAACTATCTCCATTGGTGCTATTGCTTCTAATCCATTAGCTAGTTTGAAAGGTGTTAATCCTGTTGTTACCTTGTATGTAGTCCGGTATGCCCATAATACTGTAGGTAGCAGTTGATCCCATCTTTCCGGTGCTTCCATAATCAATTTCCGAAGCATATTCAGCAAAGATTTGTTTATACTTTCAGCCAAACCATTAGCACGAGGATAATAAGGAGAACTAAACTTATGCGTGACCTGGAATGACTGTGTAAGTGCCTTCATTAAATTGTTTACAAAATGAGTGCTTTGATCTGAAACAGTTCGAGTGGTAAACCAAAACGTGGAAAGACATCGGTTAGCAGACACTTTGCTACCGCAACAGCTGTAGCAGACCGTAAAGCCCTGGCTTCTGCCCATCTGGTTGCATAGTCTGTACAGGTCAGTATGTAACGATTGTTATTGAAAACTGCTGGAGGTGTAATCGGACCGATAAAATCTAGTCCCTACTTCTGGAAAGGTTCCAATGGTAAGATGGGTTGCAGAGGGAAAAGATGACGTTGCAAGGGCTGTCCAGATCTTTGACAAGTATCACATTGTTTGACAAACTGTGATACATCTCTGTACACAGTGGGCCACCAAAGACCACTCTGCAGAATTTTCCGATGTGTTAAGTCTGCAGCAAAATGGCCACCGGAAGGAATTGAGTGAGCCAAAGTAATAACTGAGTTAACTTCATGTGGTGGAATACATCGAAGTAAAATTCCGGTATGATCCACATAGTATAATTCTCCAGCAATTAACCAAAATCGGTGGCTAAAGACTGTAATTTTTCTGCGTATTGCCGTAGAAGTCTGAGATGGAGAGCAGCCATCAGTGAGAAAGGTCAGGATCTGATCATAATATGTAGATGGTATAGGTGGGTCTGTAATTTCATGATTCGTTGGTTCAGAGACATAAATCACCGGAGTTGTGTCATCTATGCCTACCGGAGCTTCACCGGAATCTAAGCGAGAAAGAAAATCTGCTAAGGCATGTGAACTGCCTGGCCGATGAATGACTTCATAGTCAAATTCCTGTAAAAGCAGAACCCATCTTGCTAATCAACCACCTAGATGCTGTTGCCGAACCAGATAGACAAGTGTAGCATGATCTACATGAAATGTAAATTTACGGCCCAGCAAATAATGTCTGAATTTCTTGACAGAATATACTAGCCCTAGACATTCTCTTTCTGTTACAAAGTAATTCTTCTCAGCAGGGGCTAATCTTCGACTTGCATAGTACACTGGTCTGAACCACTTATCAATTTGTTGCATCAAAACACTTCCTATTGCTATATCTGAAGCATCAACAAATACATGAAATGAGCGATCCCAATCCGGAGGCTGTAAGATGGGAACTTGTTTTAATAAACTCTTTAAACGATTAAATGCTATCTGACATTCCTGAGTCCACTCAAATTGTCGAGGAGTCTTGGTGATTAGCTTGTTCAGTGGTATTGCCAAATGAGCAAGCCATTGTAGGTGTCGACCATGCCATCTTACTTGGCACATGAAGCGCATAACTTCCTTTGGTGTAGTGGGCACCGGAGCTTCTAATACTGCCGTGATCTTGTCTGGATCTACTCGTATGCCTTGTGCAGATATGATGTGGCCAAGTAGCTTGCCACATGAAACCGTAAACACGGATTTGTTTGGGTTCAAACAGAGTCTGTATTCTCTGCATTTTTCAAAGCAGCACCGTAAATGGAACAAGTGTGCTATCATCCTTTCAAAAATTGAAAAATCGTCGAGGTATACTTGCATAAATGAAGTAAGATAAGGAGAAAATATTTCCTGCATACACCTTTGGAATGTACTTGGGGCATTCCTTAATCCAAACCACATAACAGTACAAGCAAATACATCCCAGTTGGTAATGAAGGCTGTCTTCGGTATATCTTGTTCAGCCATTCTAACTTGATTATACCCACTATACCCATCTAGGAATGAATACATTTTGTGGTCTGCTACTCTATCAAGCATTGTGTCCAGAAAAGGGATCAGAAAAGGATCAGGCACTGTGACTGCGTTCAGTTTCCGATAATCTACACATATTTGCAACTGCTTATTCTTTTTCGGGACGATAACAATTGGTGAGATCCATTCAGCATGCTCTACTGGTACAATAAATCCGACTTTAAGTAGCCTATCAAGTTCTGCCTTTACCTGTGATGCATAGTTTGGATTCATCCGGTAGCTGGGTTGTTTGTTCGGTTTGGCCTCCGGCTTCAGCATGACTCTGTGCTGATAGATGCGCGGGTCCAATCCTTTCATATCCTTGTAATCCCATGCAAAGACGTCGGAGAATTCTCGGAGTAGCTGAATTAAGCCTGCTTGAAATGTTTCCGGTAAGTTTTGCTTTATCTTTATAGGACGCGGATGATCTTCATTGCCTAAATTATAAGTGATCAACTGATCTTCTGGGACATAAAATTGTCGAGGCTTCCCTGTATCGTCAGCTGGCTTAAAAAGTTATTGCAGTTGAGCGTCATCTATAACCGCAGTATTTTCCTTTTTATCTTCTTATGTTACAGTCATTACCGTACAAACTGCAGGGTTCCAATTATCTACAACAGATTGCAAATCAACAATTCCTAGGGAAATCAAGTCAATGTTATTTTTCAGAAACTCTTCTTCTTCATCATCTGACAAACCATCTAGCATATGAACAGGTTCCGCCAAATACGGTCTAGCATGCAACTCGCAAGGTTGTATAGCATCTAATTTTACAACGTATTTACGATTTTTATCCTTGAAAGTGAGCTCTTGTGCAGACCAATCCTGTATCACCTTAGCGTGCTTCAGCCAAGGTCGGCCGAAAAGGAGGTTGTAATCAAGAGTGGATTCCGGTAAATCTAGTATGACAAAGGTCATTTTAAATGTTGTACCTTGTAAAGTGATTGGTACATTTCGTACAAGTCCAATGGGATGGAATCTTGATTGGTTGGCCATTCTGACAAAAAACTGAACTGGTTTGATTTCGGTCCACCCTAACTTTTTACATAGTGCAGCAGTAGCAATGTTGACTCCAGATCCTCCATCAATTAGTACCTGTGTGATTTTATGATTCTTATACCATACCGTTATCAAAGGAACTGAATGATCAACCGTAGAATCGGGTTCCGGTTGTACGGTTGCTGTCCCCGGAATGCAAGAAGGCACAGGACTGAACTGTTGTTGAAATTGCTGTCAAACTCCCGGTACTAGTGCAAGTAATTGGCCCAAAGGAAGAGTGATGTATGCTTTAGATAAAATTTTCCAGGCCTTTTGTGATTGGATTGTTTCCACAGATTCTGAAGATGATGCACCTGTTGAAGATGATGTGTCTGCCGCTGAGGAGGTGCCTGCTACTGATGATGTACCTGCTGCTGAATTGGAATCCTGTTGTTGTGTTCCTTCTTCGGTTAACGGAGTCTGGGTTATCGGAATAGGATCTGGGAAGACTGGAGGTTCTGCGGTGGTCCATTGACTAGCCTTGTTGTACATCCTTTGTTGTTCGCGTATACCTGGTTCAAATACTTATGCTGCACGCTGCAGTTGTTTACCGGAGCGGGTCTGAATTACTGCAGCTTGCGTTTCTACTGGCGTGATTTGTACCATATTAGCCATTGGATTTTGTCGTTCCTTCTTCCTCTGATCATATTCAGCTGCATCCTTACAGAATCTTCTAATGTGACCAAATTCACCACAGAAATGACAGCGCGGTGGTGGCAGATTGGGATTTTCCGGTGGTGGTCCGGCCTACCAACGGTTTGCGTTGCAGTTGTTGTTTCTCTGTCCTCTGTAATTTTGATATCCTTGTTGCTGGTTGTTTCTCATTTGCGGAGGCACATAGTGATTGGCTGGCTTCCCTGGTTCCTGTATAATAGCATTGACAGTTGCTCTGCACTTTGGCGTTGTATGCGCAGTTTTCGGTGGTGTGTCCGGCAATGTTGCAGATAGCACAGAATAGCTGATTAAGTGCACAAGTGGCACTAGTATGGCCTGAATTCTTGCATGTGATGCAGTATACTTGTCTGGTCATATCTTCAGTGATATTTCTATTTGTTTTTAACCATTCCAGATCCTCTGTAAATCCTCCAACCTTGTTTTCCAGTTGCAGAGCCATTGCAATCACTACATCTAGTGTCATTGCTCCTACACAGCGTATGATCATAATCTGTTTAAGTTGTGGAGTCAAGCCATTGATGAACCACTGAATGATAACGTCATCCGGTAGGTTGGCGTGTGCTGGTGGTAACTGCCTTAGATGCATCCTGAATAGAGCAGCGTACTCCTGTACAGTTTGATTTATCTTCTGTCTATTGTTTTGCAGGTAATCAAAAATTTCGGTTGGATTCTTCTTTAGTCTGAATCTTTGCAAAAAGACATCTCGTACTGCTTCATAGGTGCCGAAGTGATTAATATCATATTCTGTAAGCCATCTAGCTGCTTCATTGATCAATGTAGATTGGAAGACAATAGCTTTATATGCCGGATCCGGTGGATGGTTGAGAACTGTGTAGCTTATCTCGAATGTGCGTACGTGAGCATCCGGATCATCTCTTGGGAATCCACCAAATTTAGTGTACATCACTCCTGTTAGAGGTGGCCTTGGTGGGCATACTTGTTGTTGCTACTGCTGTTGTTGTTGTTGTTGCCCGTTCATGGCGAGTGTATTGTGAATATCTTCTGGATTTTGGGGCTGAATATCTGAACTATAGGAATCTGTATCGTCGCACTGTGCACTTTTCGGTTCGATGATTTTACTCAGTATACTTCGAATCTTGGTTTCGAACAAAGTTCCTTCCTTCTTGATGTCAAGTGTAGGGAAACTTACTCCAAAAAGCGGTGGCTGGGCTGAAGATTCACCAAAAAATGGTAAACCGTCGCCGAAAAACTGTGATTCTGTTATCGAAATATCATCGGAATGTGCCGAATTTGTTCCAGAATAAGGTGTTTTATCGCCTTCGCCAATTTCTTTGGCTAACGTATTTCTAGTCGTAAACAAATTTGAATCTTTATCCAAGATTGTTAAACTAGCTTTAGACTGCATCTTGGTAGATTTTGGAGTTACGATATCTTCGATAGACTGTGCCGAAATAGTACCGGAATGTACTAGAGGTGTAACACGTTCCACCGGAATATGACTGGAATCACTTCTAACATTCTTGACTTTCTTGACAACTGGGTCAGACCTAGTTGTACTTCTTCCTCCTGGAGTTGTCTTTAGTGCATTAAGTACTCCAAACTGACGGTTCTTGGGATACGTTTCACCGGATCGAGTAACCGGCATGTATCATCTTTTGTACTAATCGCGTAGTATCACTATCGATAAAATTTTTATAACCATGTTTCCACAACAAGTTTGCAACAATCTAGTTCTGTTGCTACTTTCGACAAACGAACGGTAATCTTGATGTTTGATTCCCATAGACGAATGACGATCTTGATGCCACCTTCCCACAGACCGCGCCAAGTGTTAGATGTTAAACGCTTTGTTCTAACTATCAGAAGGGCGTTTAACCAATTCTTGGGAGGGTTCTTGGGAGAGGTAGGGGTCTGTTATACAGAGGCCCTGTACTTAGTTCCCAAAGGTACTATTCACACTCAGCACGGTAATAATGCTGAGAACTCTATCGAATTGCCGTACTGAGAATTTACTCTCATAGTCTTAGCTCAACCAATGTACCAAATGCGCTAAGATGCCATATTGCATCTACGTATAAACTTACTGGAGTTACCGGAACAAGAGTATTTGATCAACTTCACAGAACGAGTTCAACGATCAAACAACACCGTAATGCAGAGAATTTGAGAGTCCAACACACAGTACTGGAAACTCAGTAATCAACTTAGCAGATCTTTACTACACTTAACTTTGCCGCAGGCAGACAGATTCCAGTATTCACAACACAGTGTAGATCCGAATATCAGAACACTACACAGTTGCTCAGATTTCACCAATTCTTGACCAAAAATGTTCAAGAAGTCGTAATACACAGTGTGTGAGCTCAATCCAACAGAGATGCATAAACAACTTACTCAGACAACAGTAATGGAACTCACAATCTCAACGGAGTTCACTAGGTAACAAATACAGATACACACAGTACCATTAGTCTACGTAGAAGATCGCCAAGATACTCTTGAGAACTCCAATCGTTACATAGTAACATTCAGACTGATAGTATAGTTATCTCCCGAACGTTATGAAATTTATCAACAGAACCAAGATCGTCGGCAGGCAACAAGAACGATAGACAAAACTAGATACGAACAAGAATGTAGAACACAGAGGTTATGCAAAACGAACACTACCTCAACACTCAGACAGACAACCAAACGAACAGTCTGGTGATAACACGACAATAGGCCAAAATTACATTGCCCTCTCTCTCTCTCTGAGTGCTTCTTTTCATTACTTTATATAGAAAGTACAAATAGTTGTGTAACCACCTTTCGCGCGTGTTCTGCCACGATTTCCGTTACATCTATCCCAATCCGACGGCCGACTAACATATGCATATGCATGTGTGTATGTATACATGTGTGTGTGTACATGTGTGTATGTATACATGTGTGTGTGTACATGTGTGTATGTATATGTGTGTATACATGTATGTATGTATGTGAGTATGAGAATGAATATGTGTGTGTATGTATATGCATGTGTGTATCTAATATGCATGTGTGTATGTAATATGCATGTTTGTATGTAATATGCATGTATGTATGTATATGTGTGTATGCATGTGAGTATGTAATATGTATGTGTATGTATATGCATGTGTGTATGTAATATGTATGTGAGTGTGTATGTAATATGCATGTGTGTATGTAATATGTATGTGAGTATGTGTATGCATATGTGTGTGTATGTATGTATGCATCTCTCTCTCTCTCTATCTCATTCTCTTTCTATTTCATCTCTCTCTCTCTTTCACTCTCTCTCTATCTTTCTCTTTCATCTCTCTCTCCCTCTTTCTCTCTTTATGTTTCTCTAGATCTCTCTCTTTCTTTCATCTCTCTCTCTCTCTCTCTCTCTCTCTGTCTCACTCTATATCAATCGAAAACAAACAATCACTTACATCGATGTAATTGTTTGGAGCGTTGTCATTAAGGTCCACTTAATGTTGCCCTTGGTCGAATTCCAAAGATTTGATGCCAAAAAGCTCCTGCAAAACGAAAGAGAAGAGAAATTAGAAAAGGGAAAACACAAAGAAAGAGAAAGGGTGCTAGAGTATGTGCAATTCTTACCAAAATTTCAGATCTAGAGAAACAGAGATGTAGAGAAAGAGAGAGAGAGAGAGAAAGAGAAAGCGAGAGAGAGAAAGAGAAAGAGAGAGAGAGAGAGAGAGAGAGAGAGAGAGAGAGAGAGAGAGAGAGAAAGAGAGAGAAAGAGAGAGATGTGTGTACACAATAGGTTCGGAATGTAGTTCGCGCATGCCAACTCGACAGTAGCAAACTTTGGTTCAAAACGCAAGCAGATGTCGAATTTTTGCTCTCAGACCGAGTTAAAAGTTGCCTCGGTATAAGCGTCAGTATGAGCATTGGTATAAGCATCGGTATAAGCGTCGGTATAAGCGTCGATATAAGCGTCGGTAACTTACAGTAAAGTACCGACGCCTATACTGGCACTCATACTGACGCCGTGTATACCGATGATTAAATGACCGTCGGTATTGCATCCATGGTTTTTCAAGCATTTTCAACGGTCATACCGACTCCGAGGGGTGACCATCGGTATGGGCAACGTCGGTATGCCCCTCATATGTTGTAGTGCATGTAGATAATGCTCCTGGCTTGAGCATCTCTCTTCATCCAAGTCTTCAAATCTGATAATTCCTCCCTAGTTGGAACACTACAATCTCTAAACTCAGGATTTTCTTCTTCACCTATAATATAACCTATCAAGTCTTTGCTCATAAGATGAGCTTCCATCCTCATTGACCATGCTGGATAGTTCTCTCTATCCAATTTCTCTATCTCAAGAGAATCTCCCATCCTTTCTTCACTTGTGTATTAAATCCTTCAAGCTATATGAGTAATATGGTTACATTTGCTTCAAATGAAGTTCCTTTTGTCTTCCCTGATGTCTTATGGCCTCCTTCTCAAGATTTGCTCTCAGGCTTTCACCTTTTGTATCTTCAAATGTTGAATTCTTTATAACTGCAGCAGTCGGGGTCCTCCTTTCTTTAATTTTGATGCTTCCTGCTCTGATACCACTGATGGAGAGTGTTAATCTCCAAAAGAACAAGCTAATCTTGAAGTTAGAGCACCTCTATATCAAGAGTAACTCAAAACCTTCACTAATTTGGAGGATCAATACTTAATTTTCAAATTCTTGAACAAGCTGTGAAGGAGATGACCACACAGAAAGTCTGCTACACATAACTCACTCATTGACTCATCAATTGTGTAAAGTTTTTGATAAAACTTTGCAAAAGGTGTCGTCTAAAGTTTGTGCACCTACTCCAAGTTAAATCATTCCAAAAAACTCAGTAGGTCTTGAGAAATGATCTAAACAAGTCACCTATGTCTAAAACTATAGTTCTTTATAGTTGACTTTGACACCTGTAACTTCTTAAGCTTAGTTCTTTCAAATTAGAACCCGTTTATAAAAATGCTTCTAGCCATAGATGGCTTACCTTCCAACTTAGATTTTGACTCCTCATTTATGCAAAACTTTACACTCTGCACTGAGAAATGATCAATTCTTTGACCATTGAGATTGCACCTGTTTCAGAAGACACTCAACAATTCTTCACATATGAACGTTCCTACTCATAATTCTCATAGCCTGTTTACAATTAGGCTCACAAACTTTCACCATAGACTCATTAACTATGAAATAAGACATCTACAAAAGGATTCTTGAAATAATCAAGCACAGAAGGAGAACACTCAGAAAAATTGGGTGCAACTTTTCTTCATTACTGAAAATCTTTACATCTGGATGAGAGAGCTATCCTGCACACTTCACAAGTGTCTAATGACTTCTAATTCTCTTCAATTCTTGTTCTCATAGACTTTCTCATATTTTCTCCGACATTTTTCCTTGTATATATAGGCAAATATTTACAAGCTCATGACCATACAAAAGTATAAACTGAACTGACTCTAAATTAATGTACATATGTATACACATCTTCATCCTCTGAGTATATACTTTCTCCATGCTTCATAACTTGATCTTTTCTTCAATCCTTGACTTCCAAACCTTCACCAAAACTTCAATTGTTGATTGCCCTGCACCAACAGAGGAGGTCCCATGGTTGCACTAAGCCTTGATGATCCAATTTGGCACAAACTTGTTAGCCATACCCTCAATATCCATAATGCCTAACCTCCACATTCTTTTTGGCCGATAGACCATTTAATTTTGGGAACCTCTCTTCTATTGTGGTCCCCCATCCAAAGGAAGTTTTTGCAAATTCTCTCTAGTTTGCTAAGCTCTTCATCTTTTGGTCTCCAATAAGAGAGAAAGTAAATGGTTGAGGAGATGAGGAAGGTTTTAATTACCATTGCATAGTCTATGAGGTTGATTTGCATGCCCTTCCAA
This sequence comes from Ceratopteris richardii, assembly GCA_020310875.1. NCBI lineage: Eukaryota > Viridiplantae > Streptophyta > Polypodiopsida > Polypodiales > Pteridaceae > Ceratopteris > Ceratopteris richardii. The sequence continues at coordinate 89,985,075 of CM035434.1, forward strand.
TATGCTAACTTGTTGCCAAGTTTGGAAAGGACCCAATTCTAATGCTGCACCATCCAAACACCAAATCCTATCCGAATACCAAGTAGGACAAAGACCTGACCCTCGAAGATAATTTGGCAACAATAGTCAACCATGAGTTGGGGTGGTGATCTGATGATGGCCCGAAAAGCTATTTAAGAGTGGTCGATTTTGGAACCAGATGCCTCACAGAACGTGTCAAGGCACCCCTAGAAGGCTTCAATGCTGGTCAAATCATTCTACACAAATGCATTCATGTCATCTACAAAGAGTCTCATGATCAACTGGCCATGGTTGAGAGGTAAAGAGATACCTTTAATATGGTCCATAACCATGTAATGTTGCATGAGAGGATTGAGCCCTTCTGTGGAAATAGCAAAAAGTAGTGGGGCCAATGGGCATCGTTGCCTAATGGATCATTTTAATATAATAGCCTTCGATAACTAGCCGTTTATATTTATTTGCATCGATGCATTCCCAAGCAAAGTAGCAATCATCTAAGCGAATTTTCGACTACAACCGTGGTCTTTAAGCGATTGAAGAACGAAATTCAATTCTAGCCAATCCTAGGGTTTACCAAAGTTGATTTTTATGAATACAATGTATTGCTCGGACTCTTCAGCAAACTCAAGACCTTCCCAAATATCAATAATAGCTTCGAGTATTGATCTACCCTTGATGAATCCTTTTTGGTCCTTGCTAAGCCATCTCTTCAAGTGAAACGGAATTCTATTGGCAATCACTTTTGCAAGAATCTTGTACCCTATTTGAAGCATCATGCTTGGGTGCCAGTTTTCAATCCTATTCTTGCTGCCTTTTTTATGGATAAGCTTGATGACACCATTATTTAGGCATTCTGAAAGGGCACCAAAAGCTAAAGCCTCTTGCTAAACCAAGCCCAATGGGGTGGCCACCACCTACCTAAAAGACTTAAAAATTCATTTGTGAGGCCGTCAGGACTCGGGCTTTTCCCATTGTGGAGCATATTGATAACTTCAAGAATCTCATTATCTAAAATGGGTGCATCAAGGAGAGACTTCAAGTTATAAGGTATTCTTAAGGGAGAGACTCTTGAGATGTTTGCCATGCAATCCCTCCTTTGGGGAGAAAGAGGTTTTGCAACCCTGAGAAGTTGAGTAAAATGGTCGACAATAATAGCATTGTTTTCTTCTTTCGTTTTGCATTTGACGCCATTACCACCTATCAAGAAGGGAATTGAGTCTCTAGTTTGTTTCCTCTTGAGGATGCCACACATCTCGTTTGTTGGTTTTTCACCCTTACTATTGCATAAATCATGGGTTAGACCCTCCAAAAGGAACCTATGTTTCTTGGATTTAACCCTTGAGGTTTTATTTCATAGAAGTCTCAAATTGAAAGGTTTTTTACCTTAGGAAATTAACCTAAGGGAATAAAACCTTAGTCTTGGGAGAAGCTTCTCCCAAGTGACACCTTGACCCGTACGTGACTTCAATTGAAATAGAAGCCATGTGATTCTCTTTGGAAAGTATCCACATGAAGGACACTTGGGAGGACACATGGCTAAAAATTAAAGCATGCAACTCTTGGACCTTTGGTATATATATGGGTGGAGTTGGATGGGTAGATACATATTCACTCACTCTCTGGTGGATGCTATACTCTAGGACGGAGTTTTCACAACAGTGGTAATGAGAGCCAAGTTCTTTTTCAAGTACTTGTAGTATTTCTTGATTCATGCGCAGGGAATCTACTGGAGGCTACAGTAAAATTTGAACTCATCTTGCGTTGCTTCTTCTCCAATCTCTGTCATTGAAATTGGTGCCTACTCTGAGTACTGCCACCGGAGCCTAAAGATTATATATACCCAACCTCCAATCCCCACGCGCTTTAATGGAGGTAGATGCTGTCTATTCAACCACCCCAAATAAAGAGAAGGTGTAGCAGTCGCGTGCAACCTTTGATGCAAAATAGACAGAGAGAGTATTCTCTTTTTGTCTCAATTACAAGTCTACGCGTAGGCTTTTGCAGAGCACCTTCGCACTGTGAGCATCGTGATTCGCGATAGTCTGCTCCCCTCAAGTTCGCAGAGCTTGGAAGCATGCGAGTCTTTTCAGCCGTCGAAAGGATACCTGTCTGTCATCTGAATGCCACCGTTGAGCCTTTGTAGCTTTATAGACAATGGTACAATCAGTATTAAAGAAGTATTTTCCCACCAACCAACCCGCGACTGAGGAGGAGAACTAGACGCGACCGTCGACCTCGCTTATTCAAAGTGTCTGTGTGGCTCTGTGCATCAAACTGCCCGTGTATCTAGCTGATGACTGCGCATGCAAAACTCAATTTGAGTCGTCCAATCTTATCTGCAAAAAGACATTACTGGCGAAGCAGAGATTATTTCTTCTAAAAGATTAAACCCACGATGCCTTTAAAAGGCCAACATATTCTCACATGGTGGCATCTAGATCTTGAACCCGTGATGTCATATAGGAGGGATATCTCCGCTATCCATGAGAAAGAGATTACATCATTAGCAGTGGCCATAGCCAACTTGTCCACGACCATTTGGTCAATAAAGCTTTGCTTTATCCAACAAAGCAAGGCTCATTGATCAAGCCGTTAGAAGGAGAAGATTCTCAACCGGTACCCACGGGAAATCAATCTCCAGTCAAACACCAATCAAGCACACATCGGCCGGAAGAACAAGCAACGGAGGATTAAAGATTGAAGAGCCTAAGAAAGTTCAACCGAGGCGATCACAAGTAGTGAATCGTCCAAGGCGGCCCAAGCTGACCTAGAACTAGAATTTGATATCAAAGAAAAAAATCGGGGAAGTACTGGATTTAATTTTCATCTATTTTCCTTTAGTATTAGAAATGACATTTTCTTATTTCTAGTTTATTCCAAAGTATTCACTGAATTATGGGGGATTCCTATGCAAGTAACATGTCATTAGACATTCCTAGGCAGGAAGAGGATTATGCACTGCAGGAAGGGGGTAGACAATTAGATTACACTCCAAGTCTTCCAGAGAAAGGCCAAGAAGAAATGCAGAAATTAGATATTTATAAAGAGTTGAATGGTTTGGATGAAAAAATGAACGATATCCAAGCGGATATGTTCATTGTTAAAGAAATCCAACACGAAATGTGTACCCTTCGTACTTCAATCAATGAAGTTCAAGGGAAGATGGAATAAATTCTTAATACGATTTGTCCATCCTTACCCTTACCTGCACAAAAGGGTTCCTTGTCTATTCGACCAAGGAACCCATCATCTAGTAAAGGAACGGATGCCCCTTTAGCATTGCATAGTAATGTATCTTTGAAAAATAAAGATAATGAAGTAAATCCTCCTCATACTGCCATTAAGTCTAGAAGCCTGTCTTTTGCAAAAGACTTAAAACCACCTCAATTTTGAGGGGAAGATAAAGACCAAAACAAAGATGCAGTCTTGACATTTTTAGAAAAATGGCAAGACTTGCATTAGTTAAAAAACACCCCTGAAGCTTATCAAGTCTTAGAAAAAAGTTTATCACTTGGACCTAAGGCTTATAAGTGGTGGCTGAGCCTAAAGGAGGCTCAAAGAATCCCTGAAACTTGGAATCAATTTGAAGAATTCTTCAAAAAAGAATTCTTACCAGAAAATGAGGATGAAAGAAACTGGGAAGAATGGGACAAAGTCCTGCAGAGAGGACGTCCCCTTTCTCTATACATTTCTCATTATCGAGAAATAGTACTTAAAGTGCAAAACCTTGATGACTTTCATAAGGTAAGAGGTTTCATCCGTGGTCTCGACAAGCAAGTCAAACATGAAGTGAAAAGAAGTGCTCCAAAAAGTTTAGAAGATGCTATTAAGTTAGCAGAGATCTATGAAGATCATGCTAAAACTAGAACACAACCACTTCATCTTGTCGCAGACAATAAAAAATTTAAACCAGATAAAAGAAAGCTAGGCACATTCAAAAAAGAAGACTTTAAAACCCCTAGACCTTCACGACCTATGCTAGACCCTGAGGATTGGGAAAAAGCAAAAAATGAGAATCTTTGCTTTAAGTGCCTTAAGCCAGGACATCTTAGTGAGAATTGCATGACTAGGGGACAACAAAAAGCCACCCGTGAGATAAGAGGGAAAGAGAAGACAGGAATACACTTAGTCCAAACATTGAATCTCGAAATAGTAAAGTTTGGAAAAAAAGTGGAAGTCCTTCACGAAGACGACAAGCATCAGTGTTGTTTGTCTGACTCAATGTGGGTCCAATACCAGTTTCAACCTCATGAATTGGTCAAACTTCATGCTTGTATAAGTGGTGAAAAGGCCAGAGTCATGATAGTCGACTCGGCCACCCACAATTTCCTAAACTACTCACTGGTGAAGAGACTTAAGTTGCCCCAGCAAAAGTCACCTCATCAGTATATTGTATCTATGATGCAGGGTCAAGACAAGAAAGTTTGGGATACTATGATTTGTAACCTCGAAATAGAATTTCAAGGTTATAAAGATAAATTAGACTTTCAGATCATGCACATGGAAAGAACTGATGTGGTTTTGGCTAGAGAATGGCTTTGGGGTTTAGAGAAAACACTTAAAAGAAGCTATCAGCTGAATACTTTGGAATCTGAGAGAAATGGAATCCGTTATCTAATTAAAGGAGAACATGATGTGCCTAGTACTCCTTTGATTTCTAGCTTGGAGTTGAAAAAACTTGTAAATACCCAAAAAGCGGAAGTTTTTATGATACTTCCAACTGATGTAAACAATGTACATAATATGAATCCAGTTTCTTGTATCTTGTCTCCTTTGTCTGAACATGAAAGGTTTAAATTTAAGTGTTTGATAAATAATTATCGAGATGTTTTTCCAGAAGAACTTCCCCATGGCTTACCTTTGTAGATTACATACTTGTAAATCAAACTTTTATGTTACACTTCTCTTAATGAAGTATGGAGTTTGGTATGATTTTCTAAATCTTATGGTTGCAGCCATCTTTCTTACTTGATGGGATTGCAATATTAGTTTTAGCATACCAAGAAGTTTCCTTTTGAGAAGCTCCTTCTTTTCCAAGAATCTTATATCTAAGAAGATGTTCTTCTATCTCTAATCTACCTCCAAGATTCTATACTTCATCGAATCAATTGTACCGATTTCGATGTGTTATGGTACTTTCTTCCTTGCTTTGAAGAGTTTCTTTCCTCAAAAGGTGCTGCATGGTTTTTCTATTTAAATTGTTCTCTTTTTGTTGCTCTTTATTAAATTTTGGTAGAGCATATTTTTAATATTTTATTGTTCCTCTCAGTTAAAAGAACTATTCAAGGATTTTTGATTTCCTTCATTAGGATTACTTGACATATATTTCCAATTTCAAGCTTTGAATTACCCATAAATATGGCATCCCATACCATTGATAGCACCTCAGTGGTAGTGTAAGCATAGTTGTCCCATACCATCCGGCTTACACTTTGACAACATGTTTTTCTTGATCCTTGGTACATACAAAGCATCTGACAATGTGAAAGAACTACTATTAATAGTAGTGAGAATGATCTTACCAGTTCCCATTACAAGATAAGAGGATTTTTTTATTGCATATGACAGTATTCCCTATAGGGGAATGCTCAAGTAAATTGAAGAAACTACACTATGAGATCATATGTTTAGTTTCTCCACTATCAAAGTACCAAACATCTCTATTGTAGACATAAATTGAGCCCCTCTATAAAGCATGCATGGAATTCATAATTGTAATTCCATTCTATGTATGAATATATATTCAACATATGCTAAGAATTTCCATTCATGTCATGCACGTATTATTGAGGATTTCAAATGTTTCTCATAAGGAAAAAAGAAAATACTTTGGAGCTGAACTTTTGCAATCAAATTATCCTCTTGAGAAAATAAAAGTCACGTACATACATTCTTTTCAGTGCATATATGCATGTAGGGGCTTAAAATTCTTGATTTACCTCTCTATGCTTATTCTTGGTAGGTGTCATGCATAAGACCACAAGAGGGGGCCTTTCCTTAGAAAAGGATTGATTTTTTTGCATATTGTATTTGGGATTTCTAAGCGTATTATTGATCTATCACGTTCAAGGCGGCCTTCGTTATTGTTGCAGTGCTTGCTTTTCTCCTTATGGTCCTAAAAAATCCTCGACTTTATCAAGGCCACCCACATAGTCCTCTTAGAATATGTATTTATTCTCAACTGTGTGAACCTCTATCTCCTTGAATTTCCCTTTTTGTTGCTTCTTCTTGGGATTTTTCTCGTTTTCCTTCAAAACATTGTGAAGGTATTGTTTTCCATGTCCATTTCTATAAGTTGTTTTTTCTCGATTGGTACAATGTTAAATATACCAACCATGCTTGATGGTGGGGAGTATGACCTTAGTTGCCTCCACCATTATGAAGTCATTGTTTTCCATGTCCATCCCTATAGGTTGTATTTTCTCTATTGGTACATTATCAAATATACCAACCATGATTGATGGTGGGGATTGTGACCTTGGTGCCTCCTCCATTACTAGGTTTGGAGGTCCTTTGCTGTGCATTTCCATCATTTAAATACCCTTTCTTAAGGGGCACTCTCTGATATTTTGAACTTGGAAACTATAGTAAAAGCAATCACTAAACATAATTTAAAAATGAACTCTTCTTGAAGCAATTCCTCTATCCCTTTGTTGATGCTAATAGATTTTGGTAATTCTTATGTAACATTCACCTCTACAAACATTTGGGGATAACATCTTCGATTTTTTTCTTCTATAAAAGGAAGTTCTGCGTGGCCTACTCTCCCAATGGCATGCTTGAATTAATAAAAGAACACATTTACAATGAATGAGTGTAGTGTCGTTGGGATCCCGTGAATCCCACAAAGCAAGGATATAATGGCCCAAATGCTATGATTGATCCAAACTGGTAAGATAAACGAAGATTAAATGGGATTCAAAAGTTTTAAAGAGAGTTGCTAAAAAGTTTAATGATTTTTTCATCGCCTTCATGAGTGACCCACTTACTTTTACTTTTGTTGTTTTCCAAGACAAACATCCTATGATGTGAAAGGCAGAGGTTTTTTACAATTACGTATTCTTCTACCTAACAGATATAGGGAGTTTTCAATTGACGGCCACTCTGTCTGGTGACCATCAAAGTTGATTGCACAATATACATCAAGAATTTGTTTTCTATTTGATCTCTTCGAACCATCCGCGATATTACCAGGATTGAATGGTTGTCAATAGAAGACCGTATAAACATGCAATCAGAATTCATCGATTTATTGCATTCCTCAGAGTTCATTCGGGATGTGAGAAGGTTTTCTTCATGCTCTGTCACATATGTTTTAAAAAAATAAAATCTGTAGTAGCTGAAGGCTTTATATTTTAAGTGATGTTGAATGCTTTATTTTCATAAGAAATATTGCCTGACATGCGTAATGGGAACTCCAAGTTATTGTGAGTTTCTCAATTCTAACTTATTCGTCGAGAAACTCACAATAAAATATATGGTTGTTTTATTTAAAATCTTATGGCTTTTCTTGAGACGATATATGGAATAAAATATATTATTCAAATCACGTACACCACGACAACTTGGAGAAGGAATTTTTCTAAAGCTGGCAATACAAAATTTTGTTTACAAAGCGCAGGAATTTTTCTAAAGTTGGCGCTCAAGAAAAACTATACCACAACAAGTTATGACAAGTTATGGTTGTTTGCTTTAAAATCTTATGGCTGTTCTTGAGACAATGTAGGGAATAAAAAGCAAACTATTGAAAGTGTATGATTCTCTCTTAGCATATTATTCTCTCGGTGTGGGGGCCTTGGCCTTTCCAAATCCCTAGTGTAAAACATATTACTTTTTAAAAACAAGGAATAGAATCTAAACCATTAATTTGTACCTTGTAATCTTGGAATACTCCTCGCATTCTCATTTTGTATTCTTCTCTCTATGTTTGGATACTGTATAAATTTCTTATGCATATGCATATGTAGTCCATCTCCCAATGTAATTTTTATTAACAGTTCATGTGTGCTCATTTTTAAGGTCCATATTTTGTGCAATGTAACGTCAAGGGCACTTCTCTTCTTCATTTCAAAATTTTTAGTTATGGTTGACGCAAGGATATACATCCAGCATGCTAGAAGAAATATGCTCTACTGAAAGCTCCAGATGCTCGAGTCTAAAGTCAACAAAAGACAAACGCACCTCCAAAGTGGGCTCCGGAAGATGAAAAAACATACTAAGATATGAATAGGAAATTCAAAGAAAGAACCTCAATATCTACTTTGGCGATTAGTGGGTGGAAAAAATGAACAAACTAGCAAAAGAAATGTGTAGAGTACTTAACATGAGGAATCTATGGAGTGTAAATGAATAAAGAGAATACTACACTGATCGTCAACCACTCCACAAAGATGCTCGGGATGAGCATGCCACTTTCTCATCGTGGCCTCCATCTCTAGAGTTGAGTTAGAACCTAAAGAATACCAAAAAAAATGGTGCTACTTCTTGATTCTCCTTTCACCAACATGGAAATTCATAAGCGATTGTTTCCCTTCAAAATGCTAAAAGCCTGGGTTTGAATGATCTCACGAGTGGATTCGTCAAGCCTTTTAAGCGTGTGTTGGTGTCCTTTCTACGCTTGGTTTGGCAAGAGGCGATGCTCTTTGGCATGCTACCAAATTTTTTCCACTAACGTGTGATTAAATTAATTCACAAAAAATACTGTAAAAATAGGATTGAAAACTCGAGTCGGAGTACAATGCCACAAACGGGTTACAAGATTTTTGCTAAGGTTCTCGTTAATCATGTTGCTCTTGAATCAATGAAGACAAAAAAGAATTCGTTAAGGGCAAGTCCATCCTCAAGGCTATCATCAATGTTTGGGAAGGCCTCAAAATCAACTTCAACAATGCCTACGATAGACTTGAGTAGGACTTTATTCCTCAATCGTTGAAACACCTTGGTTGCAGGTCAAAGTTTATCAAGATGATCTGGATGCTTAAAGGCAATGTTAGTGGTTGTATTAATATAAATGGTCAACTCTCCCAATCGATCAATTAGATCAAAGCGATCGGTCAAGCAAGGTTTCCCCCTGCCTCCTTTTCCTTTTTGCTATCACCAGATTATGACTTTTTAACCATCTAAAAGCGTTGCAGGATAAGGCATTCAACTTGAAGAAGTTTTTGATCGTAAAAATATCAGTTGTTAGACTATAATGATAAAATAATATCGATCGTTTCACTTGGAAAGGTATTCGACAAAAAAGTATTCAATAAGAACCTATCATGAAAAGACTATTTTCATGGAAAAGATATCAATTGGGAAAATATAAGTGTCTTCAAAATACAAGTGCACTAAAGGTGTAGGCATAAGGCGCAAGCAAGATACGATAAGGGGCACTAAAGGCATAAGGGGCAAGCAAGATACGATAAGGGGAAAATATAAGTGTCTTCAAAATACAAATGCACTAAACGTGTAGGCATAAGGGGCAAGTGCACAAAAGGGTCAAAGAGATAGAGGAGGTCTTGGCTTTCATGACATCGGATGCATGGTTAACAAACTTGCAGCTAGATGGATGATTCAGGCTTGGTGCAATGGGGAGGTCTCATGGGCCAATTTGATATTAAAAAACAAGAATGCTTTGATTTTTGTGGGATTCCCAAATTGGAAAAATCTCGGCATTCTAACCCTTTTGTTTTTGTTGATCTCAGTTTCCTCGAAAGGCTCGAATCTTGTGTGCTCCCTATGGAAGACTTGCAATAAAGTCAGATGCTTCATAAGAACAAGGGAAGATTGGAAGTGGGCGGCTGGTATGAGACAAAACAACTCTATCTAGTGTTCGATCCATGGTATCTGGATTGTGGAATCTTGGAACATTCAAAACACCAAGAGGCTTTGGAACAAAGGCTTCAAAAAATGGAAACATCTTTGGAAATAAGACAACAACCAGTGGATCAACTTTGAGGATATTGACCCTAGCATCAACATCACCTACGACGAATGGAATAGCAGACTTCTTGCCTGGGACCAATCTAAAGTTAGTCTTCTCATAGGGCACGACACACCGAGCCCGCTTGGTCTCATATGCCACAATGGTAATTGCCTTATAAATATCCCGAATATCAAAGAAACCATTGAGTATCAGGTTAACCTCAAGAAGAAGTGGTGCCTCAGCTTGTGGACACAGCTACGATGGGACATGAAGTTCATGGCTATCTGGCACTCTCTCATAAAAATCAAAAAGTTTATCCACTTATGGAAAATTTATCATCGTGGAATCTAGTCCAACCTAAAGGCTAGCGAAATTTATGGGTTGCCTCCCTAGTGTAAGCGCCCCTACCGATCCATTGAAGATGTTTCTTACATCTTCTTTACTTGTCCCAACTCCAACGGGCTCTGGAAGATTGTCGAAAAGAAACTTAGACTTCAAAAACATATCGACTCGAAACAAGCACTGTTGGGAGAAGCTGTCGGCTGCTTCACATCTCTCTGGAATGCGATCAGAGGGGAGGCCCTATGGAAGATCTGGCAGGAAAGATGTGCTTATAACTTTGGCAACTCCCCCAAAGAGTAGTCCATTGAGAAATCTTTGTTCCTCCTTGGCAAAACAATCGCTAACTGTAAGAAATCCCCCCCCCCCCCCCCCCCGCCCCTTTAGGCATCATGAAGAGCTCCTTTTGATCAACAACAAGCTTAAACCCAAGTGGGCCCCGCACGAGGGTGATGAGAGGGTGATCAACCTCCTTTATAATGCCATCTAAGCTTTGTAAAAGCTTCTCTTGCTACCCCTGCTCTGTGGGATTTGGAGGATCCCCAGGGCACTAATCCCCTTCACTTGTACTTTTCTTTTCTTTTAATACAAGTCTGAGAGAGTAGGCCAAGGCCGAACTTCCTTTATTTAAAAAAAAAAGATATGATTAATGTTTCACATCCCATCGTCTTAATGGTTGAGACTTTGGTCCTTTGAGGTGGAGGTCTAGAGTTCAATCCTCGAGATGGACATATAATGGATTTGGCCAGTTTAAACCAGTTGAAATCAATTGTAACCTTGTTTAACCTCTACTTTGTGGGATACGGGATCCCTCGGATACTATGCCTGTTTACCTATGTAGTTCTTTCAATATTAAAGCTAGGAGGACTAGGCGCTTGACAAACCTCCATTAAAAAAAAAAAGATACGATTAGTGATCGGCCATAAAGGCTGAGATATAGAGTGATTCCAGATGGGCCACTGAGTAGGCACATTCTACTTCCAACTTTTTTTATTGCAGCGATTTGATTTTTGTTAATGCATCTATTGTATTCTTGTCCTAGAGAGAGAGATTAAGAGTGTTGAGAAAATAGCAATCATATATACATACATAGACAGGATGTGTGAATCAACGATTAAATAGAATCGAGAAGCATTTACCAATAAACTTTGTTTGTCTAGTGCTGCGGTTTTGGAATATTTAAGGCGTCATTTCCTTGTAGGAATAGTAAGTACATACGGCTATGAAATCCCTTCCAAAAGTTGTTTGAGATGGATTATTTTTATGTCACCCGAAGTGAGCTATGTAAGTACATTGGCCTCTATATCAACTGAACCTTGTGATTGACTATTGCTATCTAATTGAAGTATAAATTGTGTAAGTCAATCTGGAGGAACTTATTGGCAACTAGTGGAAATCCTTCAAAGTCCTTACAAACGTTTTCTATATTTTGGGAATACTCTATTCTATCTTAGCACTAATGGTTTTGTGCAAAGGAAGGTAGTTATGAATCATGATCCATTGCTAAGGGAAAAGAATAGTGAATAGAGCAACAAATGGATTCCATCAAGTTTTTTTTGGAAGCAAAAGGTTATATGTTCCTCAAGAAGATAATATTTCTTCACCCATTGAACTGGGAAAAATTTCAAAACCGGCGTAGAGAAATCAGAAGAAAGAAGATACGTTAACACTAATCCTAGGTAAACTAAGAGCATTTGCATGGTGAATGGAACGAGTGAAATCATATATTTATCCACCCGCGAATCTTTCCCATCTTCGGAATCGAGATTCCTTTTCCGCCCATAACTCATCGATCGGGGGGTCTTTTATCAACCTTGGCTTGTGTCAGCTCTAAAGCCCAATTCGCAATAGTGTGAACTCAAGTAGAGCATGCAATACAAGGAAGGAATAAGAAGTCCATACGTTGTCGGATTGGCATGGACTCAACGGGCTTTTTTGATATTCATGACCTTCCAAAGAGACTTGGGATACATTATCTTCATATGTTTCTTCCAATACAAGAGCTATAAAAAATCAATTGTGGATTGAGTTTACTACACAAAGGAAGCAACCTAAGCATAATGTTTCAGAGTATGTGACCAAAGTAAAGGATGTGGCTGACAAATTGGCAAGCATAGGAGAGGAAATTGAAGAAGAGCAAATAGTGGCATAGATAATCAATGGCATCAAGGTAGATGATAAGTGGGAAGCTTTCTCAACGTCTATGGACCTTTACATGGACATGCAAATCCCAATCTTACCACACTCATGGGACAACTCTTTACCCATGAATCCAAGCTCAACAAAAATGGAGAACCATCAAGTGTTACTTTCTGCCCTATATACAGATAAATGAAATTCTAAAGATAAAGGAAAGAGCTAGATAGTTGAAGATGAAGGTACTACTTCTCAAGCTAACTATGCAGGGAGAGGTAGGAACTCAAGAAGAAGGGGCAGAGGAGGTAAGCAAGGTAGGGGGAGACCTTTCAACTCTTCTCCATGCAATATATGTGGACTGGCTAATCACACAACATATGAATGCTATATGAGCTTCAAGAATTAGAGAGGAAGAGGATTTCAAAGAGGTAGCTACTCACAATCAAGAGGAAGATTCAACCATAATCAAGGCTATAACCATGGCTACAACAAAAATTACAACAATAGTTATCAAGGAGGATATCAAGAAAAGACTTCAACAGTTATACAAAGGATCAAGAGGATTTTCATCCCATTATGAACATGACTTCAAAACAAGGTATGAATGATGAACACCTCTTCTATATTCACTCACGTTGCTCAAACCATGTAGCGGGAAATGTAGCTCTTCATTCTGATCTTGAGGAGCCCAAGGGCAAGCGCCAAGTGTAGATAGGTGATGACACCAAGCATTCATTGGTCAAGGTAGGAAATGTCAAAACTTCTGATGGGAATAGAAATCTATTGAACAGTGTTCTTTATGTACCTACTATCACAAAGAATCTGATGAGTGTTGGCCAGATAGTGGAAAAGGGTTTACAGGTTAGGTTCAATAAATATGGAGCTTTTGTAGAGGACCCCCAACATGGATTCAAGAGAATTGCCAAGGGAGAAAAAACAGGTAGATTATTTACATTTGATCTTGAGGACACTAGAAACATTGCACTTTATAATTAAAAGGATCAAACTTTGTCTGAGTTAGAGATTTGGCACAAAAGATTAGGGCACATTGATGAGAGAACCTTGAAACAAATATGTAGAGATCAATCTATGCTTGGGATACCTAATGTATCCAAGCAACAGATGGCATGGCATGGTAGGAGACCATCACTTGATCATTGCAAAATATTTGGTTGTGTTGGTTATGTGCATGTTCCATCTCAAATCAGAGGTAAGTTAGACCCTAAGGTAGAGAAATGCATCTTCATAGGGTATGATATAAATCAAAAGGGATACAAGTTTTATAATCCATCCAACAAAGGATTTATGGTCAGTGGAGATGTTGTGTTTGATGAGAATGATTCTTGGTATAAAAGTGAATGCAGGAAGGTCAAATTGCCATATGACTTGGAAGAGGAATTTCCAAGCCTTACCAAGGAGGAGCCAAGCACAATTGAAGACATCAAATCAGATGATGAGGACACCATCAACTTGAAAGAGTTCAAAGCATGGAAATCAAAGGGCAAGTTTAAGATGCACAAGTTGGTGGACATACTTGATCATCTAACCAAGCCTTGAGAAGGTCACAAAGAGAGAGTAAGAATCCAATAAGATATGGGTATGATACTTCGTTAGTTACTAAGCATTCCATTTATCTTGCTGAGGATTCATCACTTGAATCCTCAGCAAGATAAATGGGTATGATACTTCGTTAGTTACTAAGCATTCCATTTATCTTGCTGAGGATTCATCACTTGAATTCCTTCTTCATATGAAGAAGCAAGTACCAAAACAGAATGGAAAGAATCCATGGATGAAAATATAGAAGCACTCCAAGAGAATGACACTTGGGAGCTAGTACCCAAGAAGGCATCAATGAAGGTAATTAATTCTAGATGGATTTACAAAATCAAAAGAAACTCATATGGATCCATAAACACATATAAAGCTAGACTTGTGGCTAAAGGTTTTGCACAAACTCAAGGATTAGATTATGAAGAAACTTTTTCACCTATGGCTAAGATGCCAACCATCAGGGTATTGGTAAGTGTAGCTACATCTAGTCGTTGGAATATGTATCAATTAGATGTAAATTGGTTTTCTCAATGGCTGGATTTCAAAGGAGGTTTATGTGGCTCAACCTTTTGGCTATGAAGACTCAAGCAAGGTAAATTATGTATGCAAATTGAAGAAAGCTCTTTATGGTTTGAAGCAGGCACCTAGGGCATGGAACCATAGGTTAACAACCTATCTTCAAGACCAAGGATTCATGATGAGCAAGGCAGACTCTTCTTTGTTTGTCAAGAGAAGTTATTCAGAAATGATACATTTATTTGTGTATGTTGATGACATCATCTTCATAGGTAGTGATTCTAATGGCATCAAACAAACCAAGAACCAAATGATGCAGGAGTTGAAAATCAGTGACCTACGATTTCTGAAGTATTTTCTTGGACTTGAATTAGTATACACTAATTCTGGAATCTACATCACTCAAATAAAATATGTACAACACATGTTGAAGAAGTTCCACTTGGAGAATGCAAAAGTAGCTAGAACCCCTATGGAGGTAAATCATAAATTGAGTGCTCACGAAGGTGCTTTGCTTGAAGACATTGCAGGTTATCATAGCATAGTTGGAAGTCTAAACTACGCAACCTTAACAACAATTGATATATCCTATCCCACTCCTCAAGAGACGTTTTGGTAGTTTGGTGTTAATGACAAGGCTAGATTGCATGAATTCAGTCACTTGAGTATGTACCCGCTTCATTAACCTTGTTTGTAATCCCATCTAAACTTTTCAAGTCCTTTCCCAACTCTATGGGACTTGGGGCACCCCATGGGCACTAGTCCCCTTCACTTGTACTTTTCCTTTTCTTTATTTAATAAAATTTCGGGAGATTAGGCAAAGTTTGAAATTCGTTTTATTAAAAAAAAAAGTTGTTTAATGTCAACTTCCAATTTCTATTTAGTACTGATGGAGAAGGAGTGTTTCATCTTATTCCATCCTTTCCATAGAGAGAAGGCCAATTTCAAGCCTTTAGGAACTAGTGGGAGACATGAGGAAAGAATATTGAGGTGCTCAAGGTTATTCTATCTAGGGAAACAAAAAAGGAAAAGTTTTCATATTCTATGAAAATGACCTTAAACCATGACTCTTTTTTGTCCCTCCAAGATTGATTATTGACTTAACCGCAAGTTTGTTGGCGGCTAAAGCAAGCAAGAAAATACATGTGAAAGGAAAGAAGGAAAGTTTTTACCACAATACCTTTCCCCATCATATTATGTGTAAAATCCATCACAAATTCTTAGTTGTTTTAAAGTGTAGCAAGCCTTGTCATGCTTTTTCCAAGCCATGAAAACATCGGTTTGGTACGATGATTTCCCTCTCCTGCAAGTGAGACATTGTGATTTTTGGGAGCCATCATTGAAGGGAAATGTTTGGATTTTGGATGAGGAAAAATCATGGAATGTTAAATTTTGAGATTCTTCTCATATTGATGGATTATTTGATAGGTGCTTAGCCATCCAAAGACACTTCTATGCATTGAAAATTAATAGATGTGGATTTTTATGTCTACAAAAGCAAATGAACAACACAAGGAAGAAGAAGAATCTTGGAGCACAACACAAGGTGGGGGGAGAAAACCTCTCAATGATGTATATACAAGCCAGGGGAGAAAACCTCTCAAAGATGGAAAAACATGGCCCCAAAATCCTAAGTGTGTTCACACACATAACTATTGAAATATATCAACAAATCACCTCTGGTAATGATGCAATGCGCAAGGTGCTAGCACTCATGCACAAGGAAGTGCCAATCTATGTGGAAGGAGATATATCCACTAAAGGAAGTAAGCCCAAAGCTTTGTACAAGCTTCAAACTTCTTCCTAGGCAAAGCCTTTGGGAAAAGCTCTACAATATTATCGTTTGTGGGCACACCAATGTCTCCAACAAAGAACCTCTTCTTCACATAATGATAGTGCACCTCAAGGTGCTTTATATGAGCATGGAAAAGTAAATCAAGCATCCCAAAACTTTCTAATAGAGAATGACATCAAATGCATCTTCAGCATCATGAAGAGTCAATGATAAATGTGTTTCCATAGGAGTGGCTATAGGTTTGAAGTCTTCAAGGCCAAAACACTACAATAATGTGTTAATATATTTTGTTTGGCACAAAGCTATTCCACCTTCAGGTTGCATAAATTTTTGAATGCCCAAAGAATGATCCAAATGCCCCAAATAAAACATCTCAAATGAGGCATGCAAATCAGCCTTAAAAGAAAAAATATGCTTCTCATGAGGACCACTGAGCTACATGTCATCAACATATACAACAATGATCACAAGCACATCATTTGCATGCTTAACATATAAGGTGCTCCTAGTTGGACTATTCTAAAAACCATGTGTAATTAGGTAGGCATTTTCCTTTTCATACCAAGCATGTGGTGCTTGTTTCAAACCATATAATGCCTTTTTCAACTTGCGCACTTTGTTTTCATGCCCTTTCTGCATTAAACTATGGGGCTGAAAAACATACAATTCTTCATGCAAGTCACCATTCAAAAATGCATTGTTAATGTCCAATTGATGTATATTCCAACCATGATGGGCGGCAAGTTCATACATGCTACAAACAATATTCATCAACATCAATGCTTCTTTCTTGAGCGTAAACGTTTGCTACAAGCCTAGCCTTATACCTGTCAACTATTTCATCATTCTTACACTTCAGCTTGTATACCCACCTAGTGCCAATGGCATTCTTGCCAAGAGACAAGTCACATAAAGACCAGGTATCATTTTCATAATAACATCATATTCTGATTGCATAACAACCATCCAATTTTTTGAATTTTGTGCTTCATCAAATGAAACAGGCCCATTCTCATCACAAAGACTAGAGGTAGCCATAGCATATGTTGGCAACAGTCAAAGCACCCAAGGACACACAAGACAAGGAAGCCAAAGCAGAGAGAAGGCACAAGCAGACAAAGTAGTCAAGGAAGATCTGGCAAATAGGCCATCCAAATTTTCAAACCTTGTAAATACCGTTTTTTGATAGTTTTGACTCCATTTCTTGCAATCCAAGGATTCCTTGAGCTTGAAGAGCATTAGAAGTACCTACCTATCAATTTTCATGTTTTTTAGACTCCATTTGAGGCCTCAAATAGGCCCTAGAACCTAATTTTTAACGAGGCCGGACACTATGTCTGGACAGGGCCAAAAACTAGTTAAAAACTATAAATAGAGCTAGAAAGCTTATTTTTTAGGTTAGCTTGTTGTAGAATTGAACTTGTAAGAGCACTTTTGAGTAATCTAAAGAACTCCATTGTTTCTATCTCTTTGTTCTTGCCTTGTGTGCGTGTGTGTGTGTGTGTCTATGTGTGTGCATATTAGTGTGCTTCTCACTCACACACTTGTGCCATCACTTGTTTGAGGTCTTCATACCATCCTCATGTCTTCCCGGATTGACATTAAAGGAGGTGCTACTCATCACTGAGCTACAACATACAAATATGATGCAAAAGAAGAATTATGAGAGCTTGAAGAAGTACGATATGTCAAAGGTGCATCTAATTTGATATCTCACAAAGTCTGCATCAGCCATTTAGATATAATATTTGCCTCCTCTATATCAATTCTCATATCTGTAAGTGCATCATGTAAATCTACATGAGAAATGGAATGACCTACATCATCATTTGAGACCTATAAAAGCTAAGAAATTGCCTCATTTGGACCAGCACTAGACTATCCACCTATAAAAAGAGGCAGCAAAGTGTCATATATATCTTTGGAGCTAACAGGTGTCTCCTTAGTACATGAAAGTAATGGTTGAATTGAATCTTCCACAAAAATAACATCAGGACTAACCAAAATGTGTTTAGTTCATGGATGATGCAGATGATAATCTTTGCTTTTAGAACTGTATCCAACAAAAATACATTTCAATACTTTATCATCCAATTTCATGCATGTTGTTCATGCACTAATGCATATGCTAGACAACCAAAGACATGGAGTGATAGACTGCAATGATGTATTGGGACACTTAAAGTACATATGTTGCACACATAATAGCCTTAAGATAGAAACTATGTGGTGAAGCGTGAGTCTTGAGCATACACCTCAGCATTTCCATGAGTGACATGTTCTTCCTTTCAGCAACTTCATTTTATTGAGGTGTATATGGCACTATAAATTGATGTTTTATCCCATGTTTAGCCAAAAATGCATTAAAATCAAAAGATATATATTCCCCCCTTTGATAAGAATGGAGGGTACCCATTTTACATCCTAATAGATTTTCAGCCAAAACCAAAGCACATAAACACTTCGGACTTTGCTTTTAGTGGATATACCCATGCATGCCTACAAAAATCATCAATGAAAGTCACAAAATAAAGATAGTTCCCAAAGGAGATTGCCTACATAGGACTACAAACATTATTATGAACAAGCTACAATTTTTGAGTAGCTCAAATTGAACCATCTTCTGGGAATGAGGAACGCTACATTTTCCCCAAAATATAGCCTTCACAGACATGTTTACGAGGTGCCTCAAGTACGGTAAAATTAATATCAGGATTATTAGATATATTATTTTGAAGTGACCATATCCAGGGGGAGAAAAACTAAGGGATCTTTAGGATTGTTTTCCATACAGCCAAAGCTCAAATTTGATTTCTGAATTGCATGAATGAAGAGGGTTTATTGTGTCAATTGAATTCAAATCTTGAGCTAACTTTGGGACTTTTACAGGTTCATTGAGAGCATCGAAGGGCATTCTGAGCCAGAGTAAGTGCAAGCTTGGGAACACACTTCCTGGGCACACAAGGGCAACTGAGAAAGGAAACTAAAAGGTTGGAAATTCTCAACACCCTCTGTCAATTCCTAGCTTAGGCTAAGTACGGGTAGAGGTTTTGATCAAATAGGGTTATGTTACGCACGATCAAGTCTAAGAACTCTAATCACTCAAGTGCAAGTACAAAGAGATTACAGTTGCGAAACAACATAAAGGAAAAGAATTTAAATCAAAAGACCAAACTTAAGTACGATAAAACATAAGTGTTCCTTGTGATGATTGATTGGATAAGAAGTGACATTCCAAGAAAAATTAAAAAGAACAAGTGACTAATACAAAAGAACTCAGCAACAAAATTGTACTTGGAAAATTTGGGAGTATTCAATTGGGCATATGAACCTTAGATCAGGATGACACCTAGGAAGAGATAGACAGAATCTTAGGTCTTCAGAGGCTAGTGTCAATCATACTGCTAGTTCTTCGGCCCATCAATTGGGCCATTATTCGCACTACCCTAGTTGTAAATCTAAGAGTGGCATAAGGCATAACACTTCCTCATTGATTCACAGCTTCAAGAAAACCCCTCAAGAGATGGTTATACTTGCAAGAAGAAGGTTTACACAATACTTAGAGAGGTGTCTTATTCCTGAGTTACCCACACCAGCCAAACAAGTGGCTTTATTCCTAGATGGATTGCTGAGTACAACATTGAGATCATATGTGTACTTGAAAGACCCTAGGACCATAGAAGAGTGTGTACGCATGTGCATTGACATCGAGGATAACCTAGGGGAGGAATTAGAACTTTCAAAAATCTACAAAGATTCAGATAGTTCTACTAGCCTCTCTTCCTCGCAATCCACATCTATTGAGGAACTCACTAAGAAAGTAGCTCAAAAACTAGGTGTCTCTAGCAAACAAATCCCAAGATTTGCCCCAGTTAAGCGGTGCTATACTTGTGGAGGTGACCATATGGCAAACGTATGTCCCATCATGGCTCAACCCCAAGTGAATCCTAGTAGTCAATATTGCACCATAGAATGGAGATACACTAATCACATAGCACAAGATTGCCCATACAATAAGCAAGTGGTTAGAGAAACCTACCCTCAGCCCTATCCCCAGCAGGGAAGATATCAGAACCGGTCTCCACCACAATAGTATGCTAGGTCTGAACAAACCTACGAACCACAATATCAGACCCAACAGAGACCTCAACCAGTGCTAGCCCAACAACCTCCTACTCCAGCCAATGTGATCCCAGTAAAGTATGAAGCTGTAGAAGAGAACCTAAATAGAGCCATAGTGCTAGTAACACCATTGCTTTCAGAAAGTGACCCCAATGACCATAGCTTTGATTCTACACATATTGATAGCCCCCATGCTTACTACATGCAGTCTCCTGAACATGGTGAATCCTCCTATAATGAAGAACTGAGTGAACCTAGTTGGGATCCAAAGTATGCAAATATCATGTACACAAATCCCAACCCTAGACCTCAACCTAGGCAAATAAGACCCCCATTCCCTAGAGGACCATGCTACAGATGTCAGGGAGATCATCTCGTTCGTGATTGCCCCATGCCTGCACCCAAACAACCCTAGTCAGTAACAATCCATGGCTTTTGTCAAGATTGCAGAAAGGAGCATCTCTTACAAGATTGCCCAAAGAATCCCAATGATATGCCAAAAATCACTCCTATTAATGTTATTGGGCTAGTAGTAGACTCTGCAGGAAGCGTGACTTCCACTGCACCAGTACAGGTAGTCACCAGAGCTAAGGCTTTGCAGCAGAATTTAGGTGTAGGCCAAGAAAAGAATGCCGAGGTTATTGAAACTAAGAGCATAGCAAAGAAACGGATGAGAGCATGGAAAGATAGCCGAGAGAGAATGAAAAGACAATGGTCTAAGAAGATGAGCGAATTAGAAGAAAGCATAAGAGAAACAAAAGCAAAAATTGTTGAGTTCACCTCTCAAACAAACTCTCACATACCACCACCACCTTCATCCATATCACCATCTAATCCACCATCTTTCAACCCACCTCATACAATCCCACCACCCCCTAGAGTCGGATCAGTATTAGCTGACCCCACTCTAGAAGACATAGATATGATGCTTAAGGCATATCAGGCGAGAATCCGAGAAGGGCCAAATGTGACAGATCATGACAAGTGCTACCCTAGAGCTGACCTCGAGATAGAAAGAACCAAGCTTTGCGCGAAAATGATAGCATTGGCTCAGACCATGTTTGAAGTGAGTGGCCTCTTCAACTACTCTTGCTTAGCGAAGGCACAATTGCACTTGGATGGACGATATGTCTGCTTGCATGAGGGCACCGATGGTCATGATAAGAAACGAAGATTCAGTCATACCTACGAACACGGAGGTAGTGAAGAACACTAAAGTGCAGTGCAATCTCACTTTAGAAGAACTACTCAAGGTTAGGCCAGAATTGTGGAAACATGTAGCCAAACCTCGTTCCCAGGTAGGTTCTCATAGAACAGTGCCAGAAATACCTCTAGAAAAGATAGGAGATATGAGTGAAGGAGAAGAAGGAAACACCTATCTCCCCATCACCCATCAAGGATACACAACCAAGGCAATTCTAGACTCTGGTGCAGGAGTTGCGATTGCAACCACTTCCCTATGGAAGCGTTGGGACAAGCCAGCACTCAGGCCAATGAGAATGAAATTGTAGATGGCTGACGGTCACATAGAGAGACCCTTAGGGCTGTTATAAGGAATAACTCTCACTACTTGTGGTGTAGAGTGTGAGAACACATTTGCTATCTGTGACTTTAGCAAGAACCAGGCCTATGAGATGATTTTGGGAAGACCATTTATGCGACAGTTTCAAGTGGTACAAGATTGGGGAACCAACTCCTTGTACTTGGAACACCTAGGTGTCACGACCAAAGTTAATCTCAAGGATTACTCCTATCGAGATGTACCCCCATCCAATGGAATCCCATCCATAGAGCCAAAGATGATACTGAGTTAGTGCGTTCCATAGGATCAGGATCCTCATGGATGCATGAAGACACCCACTTATGGATGTGCAAAGTTGCGGTAGAAGAAGAGAAGAGAGAAAACGCCAGAGAGGTAGGTGCGAAGGAAACCCATAGATCAATTCAAGACCCGTCCTATGCACCTACAGACGAAGAATTTGAACCTCACAGCTGGGCATAAATTTTAGCAACAATGGATGTAGCCATCAATGAAGAACAATGGACGCCCCACTATGACGAGGATGGCTATGACATTTCAATTTTCTCAATAGAGCCAATCATGGGTGATTCGGTTCTTGAGGAATGTGAGCCTAGCACTGATGCGTTTGAGGATGCAAGTGACTCTGATCTAGAGTCAATCATTATGGACCCACCTTTTGCATTAGATGAAGAATGCTTCTATGAGGTAGAGGCTCATCCTCAGAGACACGAAGAGTTTATAGAAAAAGTGAGGTTAACCACGCAAGTGGCCACCAAGAGTGAAGGCAAGAAAAGGAAGAAGAGAGAAGTCACACCAGAAGAGGAAGAATCTTTGTTTGAGGTCCCTAAAAACTTTAAGAAGTATGAAATAGATGATAGGAGAGTCATGATAAGAATGCCTAAACGCGAGGCACAATCAGGAGAGGCCTATGATAGCAAAGAAACCACCAAGAAAATAGTGGTAGCCATAGAAGAAGGAGAAGAGAGATGCACTTACATAGGACATGACCTGACGGAAGAAGAAGAGCAAGCGATGATTGCCTTGCTAAGAGAATACCGAGATGTATTCGCTTGGAGTTGAAAGGACTTGAAAAGTGTGGATCTTGACATATGCTCACACACTATCCCCATGACCTCAGATGCCAAACCCTCTAAACAAAAGCCATACAAATATAACGATAACTATGCTGCCAAGGTCAAAGAAGAGATAGATCGCTTGGTTGAAGATGGATTTATCTATGAAATTGAGCACATTGAGTGGGTATCCCCCATTGTAGTTGTGCCCAAAAAGAATGGAAATTTACGTGCGTGCATTAACTTGAAGAATGTTAATGCAACCACTATTCGAGATAACTATCTGCTTCTGATCAGTGAGCATCTATTAGAATGAGTAGCAGGCAAGGAAGTGTACAACTTCCTTGATGGATTCTGGGGCTACAATCAAGTGGCCATAGCTCTAGAAGATCCGCATAGGATGACTTTTGCCACAGAGTGGGGCATATTTGCTTTTTGAGTAATGCCCTTTGGTCTCACCAATGCGCCTGCTACCTTTCAAAGACTGATGTGTCATGTATTTAAAGAATTTCTGTAGAAGAATTTAGAAGTCTATGTGGATGACCTCTATGCACATTCCAACATTAGACAAACACATATACCCGAACTCAGGCAAATCTTTGACAAATGTAGAGACTATCAAGTCTGCTTGAACCCAGAAAAGTGTGTTTTCATGGTCAGGCAAGGCAAGATTCTAGGACACATAGTGTCAAAGAATGGCATATCCACTGATGAAGAGAAAGTGAGAGCCATCACAAAACTACCTAGGCCAAAGAATGTCAAGGAAGTACAAGCTTTCATGGGACATTGTGGTTATTACCGACGCTTTATACACATGTACGCCATCATTGCAAAGCCTCTGTACGGACTTTTGACCAATTTTGAGTGGACTCATGAATGTGAGAACTCCTTCAATGAGCTTAAATGACGATTATGTTTAGCGCCAATCTTGACTACACAAGATTGGAATAAGCCCTTTCATGTCCACGTGGATGCATCCAATTATGCTATTGGATGTGTGCTAGCACAACCTACGGGCGAGGGTAATATGGATCTTCCAATTGCCTATGCCAGTAGACAATTGAATACAGCTGAATGAAATTATACCACCATTGAACGAGAAGGATTAGGCATGGTGTATGCGGTTAAAAAGTTTAGACACTATTTGCTTGCCAATAAGTTTAAATTTTTTACTGATCATCAAGCACTATTATACTTGGTAAACAAGCCATGCAATACAGGTAGATTAGTAAGATGGTTTCTCTTACTAATGGAATATGACTTTGAGGTAGTGCTAAGGAAAGGCAAGACTCATTTGAGAGCTGACCATCTCTCTAGGCTCACATCTAGAGAGGCCGTACAAGGAGTATCAGATGACTTTCCTGATGCATACTTGTTTAATTTGGAAGTCGTGCTTCAGTGGGCTAAGACATTAGCGCCAATATTGACATACGGGCCTAATCACCTAGTCATAAACACTCAAGATAGAGAGGTAGTAAAGGCCCAAAAGTACCACATCATGGCATGAAGTATGTACAAGCATACAGATCAAGGGATATTGGCTTGTTGTGTGGAAGAAGATGAGTACACGAAATGGTTGCAATTAGCACATATAGGTGCATTAGAGCAACATTACTCAAAGCAATGAACCCTACAGACAATAAGAAGACTCGGAGTGCATTGGCCGACTATGGAAGCTGATGTCCATAAATTATGCAAGGAATGCCCAATCTGTTGCATTATACCACCCGTGGAGCATGCCACTCTTTATCAAGTGTCCATAGTGCCAGATTGGAGTGAACCGCTAGTAGCCTTCTTGAGGACGAAAACATTCCCTCAAGATATGACCCTGACGAGGCAAAGAAGTTTAGAATACGAAGCTCTAGACTACTCACTTATTGGTGATAATTTATACAAGCATGGTAAAGATGGTAACCTGAGACTATGTGTCCATGAGAGTGAATATCTCAAGATCCTGGAAACTGCTCACCAAGGTGTAGCAGGAGGACATTTTGGACCAGACTGGGTGATTAAAGCAATCCTATTTGCATGCTTGTGGTGGCCAACCCTTCACATGGATGCACATACCTATGTGAAGAGGTGCGATGTGTGTCAACGAAGTCAGCCTCCTATACGCAAAGATGAGATGCCTTTGAAACCTATGATGGATGGACGTGCATTTTCTAAGTGGGGAATAGACTTTGTAGGTCCTATTAATCCCCCAGCTAAGGGTCCACATGCTGAATATATCATCGTGGCCACTAACTATCTAACCACGTGGGTAGAGTTAAAGACTACGACAAAGAATGATGCTTAGACGACTGCTAAGTTCTTATTTGAGAATGTGTCACTAGATACAATCTACCTATAGAGCTAGTAAGGGATAGAGGGACTCACTTCTTGAATGAATTTATTGAAAATGTGCTCCAAGAATTCTTGGTTATACACAAGAAGTCTTCCCTCTATCACCCACAAGCTAACGGGCAAGCCGAAAGCACAAATAAGATTCTATGCAATGTGCTCACCAAATTAGTGAATAACCTTTCAGATGGTATTTGGCCAAAATGAAGTGCTACCATTGGACTTCTTGATACCTACATTGAAAGTAGCATGAGAGCATGATTGGACATGCCATGAGCTCTCCTCTAGAATCTTTGACCTTGAACGACTCGGTGAGACAAGATTAAGAGCGGCAGTAGGAATTTATGCAGCCAAGCCAAGAAAAGACAAAAAGCATATTTTGATGCACATGTGAAGGATAAGGGTTTGAAAGCAGGAGACCTAGTTTTGGTCTACACTTTAAAGCAACATGCACGAAAACTAGAGAAGAGAGGTTATGGACCTATGATCATAAATGGATCTCAACAAGTGGAGCAGTTCAATTAGCTACACTAGAGGGTGATGTTCTTCCTAGTTACATCAGTGAATGCAGAGTCAAATTATATCAAGAACCCCTCATAGAGGAGATGTTAAATCGACTCAATACTGCAAAGAAACTTAAAGAAGAGGAAAAGTGAATTCGAGAAGAAGCACAAGCAGAAGCGTTAGATCGAATCCGAAGGATGAAGTTGAGAAGGCAAGAAAGAGATCAGCCTAGGATAGATGACTATGCAGACCAAGGATATCATATGGCTATGTGTAAATTCTCAAGTGTAAGTCCCCATAGAATAGTTGATCTACGTCCTTTTGTAACCTTAGAGATAGGACAAGGAAAAAGTGCAAGTACTGTACGAGCACTAATTGACTCAGGTGCAGCCACTAGTGCGGTTAAACTTTCTTACTCTCAAAAGTTGAAATTAAGTGTCAATCCTATAGAGGCATATCTCATAGGATTGCGAGGCATGGAAACCCCTTGCATGGGCAAGGTGGAACTTCCCCTCTACATCCAAGATGCTCTTATGACAGTTAAAGTACTAGTGTGTCAAGATGAGGATCTCAGTGAGCCTCTTGTCTTGGGTCAAGACTGGATCTATGATCATGCAATCAATCTAAACCTAAGAAGTGGACTTCTTCATGTCTTGGTAAATCGGAACCGCATTACACTTGAGTTAGAAAATGAGGCACTCAAGGAACTAGGAAAGGCACAAACTCTTGGTCCTTCCAGGAGTACACATGAAGATGACCATGCTATTCTTGTCCAAAACTATGTGATGCAAAGGGATTATTATCTCAACAAAGAAGTCAAGGATACGATGGAACTCCCTTCTTTTCCAAAAGCCAGAGGGATGCAACAACCAAAGGCAAATCAAATGCAGAAGAAGCAGACAACTTATTCTCGAAGCCAAAAGAAAATATGAAGTATGGTGTCTCAACCATCAAAACAAGTGTGGGTGCGGTCCAGTCACAATTAGTGGCTCAACTTCATATTAGTGGGCAAAAACAGAACACTAATAAGAGGTCTTTCAAAAAGTCCTCCACTAAAGTGAAGTCAGGGTACCTAAGAAGTGGATGAAGGCTGACCCACAATCCAGACAAATTTGGGTGCCTAAGGCTTGCTTGCGGGCTCAAATAGCTACACACAGACCACACCATGTACAACATGGTTCACTCATTTGAACAACTGATACCCACTCTTATTCAACATGCATGAACACATATTCGACCCATGAGCAAGAGCAGAATCACTTGTAAATGGGTTCCTAAAAAGCCTCATTTCCAAGCAGAGACTCTTATAAAGCCCTCTAGAGTCTCCACAAAATCAAAACCAAAATCCATCCACTGTGTTTGGCAGCCCAAAGCTTGTAATAAACCCCCCGAGCCCGATTTGTAAATTCATCTCCACTTACTGACTGCATCATTCTCACACTACATCTTTCCATTTAGCTCATAGGACTATTCATTCACTAACTACACACATAATCACTGAGCACTCACTGACCCACTAACCTCACGTTAATGTTGTAACGGGGAAAAAAATTGTTGTATCTTGTCCATTACAATGTTAAGACCTGCTTCTATATTCTCAAAGAAACAACAAACAAGTAGTAACATGGCAGAAGCAGGAGGTACCAATTCCCAGGCCGGGTCTAGCACCCAGATAGTGGACATTGAAACCCTCGTCCTCGAACCACAACTCACCGAGAGGCCTCAAGAACTTAGAGTTGTGCATGTACTTCCCATTCAAGACCCTCCGCAGGGACACACTTCTTAAGTAGGGAAACATGCACATTGGTTCAGTGATGTCGTAGGACCATTGGGAGAAGGCACCTACTTTTGGGAGGCAAAAATTGAGTTTAAGGGCAAATGGGGAAGATGCCATTTCTTCACCCGTGAATTCGAGAAGTACTAGAACCCAGAAGTAATGCGATCAGTATGGACCAAAGCAGGCTTGGATAGCTACTTTCGGGCACTCCTATTTGATCACTACCATCACCCCTAGCAGAGCCAGGGGAGGCGATAGCACCTTTGTTCTTCCCTCATTAACACCTGGCCATGAGCTAAAGAGATTCAAGCTTACCCTCAACTTAGTAAGGGAGGCCCTAGATATGAAAGGTATGCATATCCCCACAGAGAAAGAAACAATGATTCCCGAAAGAATGAAGCACAAGGATCTCAATAAACTAAAGGAAATGGTAGCTATGACATCAACCATCGCCCTCCATGTACGAACGATCATGCAACACTTCACCTTCCCCGCCCAAGAACGATTCACTATGCCACCAAAAAGAATCTGGTTCATCTTGTACTTGGCAGAGACAGAGGATCACACAATCAATTTACCACACTGGATCATAGATCAAATCCACTTAGCACATCAATGATGGAATACGAAACATAAGAATGTGCTTCATGGATGATGTGCGCTGACAAGAATCATTTATAGGTGCTTAGCTTATGATGTACCTATTCAAAGAGCTCTACTGTGGTCCAGAGCTCAAGAGTTCTAGAGATGACTATCAACAACGGGTCCTCCATCGAAGAAAATGAGAGGTACACTCCAATTACCGTGTGCCCAAACAAGGGGAGCCACCACCACACCAGAGGTGACCCCTTCACAAACGCGGCGTGTCTGTCCGTTTACAATTCGTTTACCCAGACAAAGTGCAGAAGGACCCAATCTAGTTTTCCCTCCAATCCCCTCTGACCTGGAGTTTCCACAGGGCTACACCCTGGATGATCTCACTGATGAAGAAATCACTAGGATGATCAATGAATCTAACCTCTAGACAGAAGCAGAGCAGACCCAAGGACCACAACCCACTACAACAACTTCAACCCCGACCCAACCAAAAGTAGTAGAAGTAGAGGAAGATGAAGAAGAGACTGAAGAGGAAGCAGACGAGGAACATGATCAAGAATACGAAGAAACTTCAGAACTAGCGAGTGCCCCAGCCTATTCGGCACAAATAAAAAGATTGTATGAAACCATGAAGTGAGTCCAAGAACATCACAAACTGTCGCTCGAAACAAGGAAGGTGCTAATGAGCTAAATGTTAGGAGAGGAAGGCGTGGATTAAATGTTTATTGAATCCATGAACCTGCACATGGACGCGGTGGGCTTGGATGAAGCCATTCATTTAGCTATGGCTTATATTCATCGCTTTGAGAAACGGGTGCCTACCCATCCGATGGGCTCCAGCAAGCAGATTCACATGGATGTATCGGCACCAGGAGACACTATACAGATAGAGGAACACGACGAGGCGCCACCATCACCACCCTCACCACCTCTCACTACACACTTCACTTCACCACACGACACTACCACCCCAACTTCAACACTCACCACATATGTTCTAGGGATTCCTATCTGACCAGGCACCCAATTTGGAGGGATCACAATGCCCACATTTACAACAATATTCAAGAACATCACATCCACCCCACCCACGGTTCCTATCTACACATTCACACACACTTTTGACACCATGGAAACATCACTAGTCACAACACCACTCCCTCCCCCCTCTCTACCATCATCTCCCATACCTCCTCCACCCACATCACCTCTCGTGTCCACTTCATTCACTATCCCTTTTCCCCTTCCCATTCCCCTGCATCCTCCACCTTCCCTGCATTCATAAATGTAAATACCATGTTTTCTAAATTACATCAATGTGTACATTAGTTGCAGACAGAATACCAAACCTTAGAAGATCATCATCGCAAAACAACTACAGATCATGAGCAACTATAGAAGAGGCTTGCAGCTTTGGAAGCAAAAAATACTGACCTAAATCAACATTACACTACGCTCAAGCATGCTCACCAGACCCTTTTGGAAGCTCCCCAATCATCTGATTCCTCTGAAGTTAAAAAACTAACAGCTCTACTAGAACTTTATTAGTCACAACATGTTAAAAGTCATCGCAACCTCACCTTACTGAGAAAGCACATGGCCATTGCCGTCGAAGAGAACAAGCATTTGCAAAGGCTGAACGAAGAAAATTTAGAGGCAGCCATGGAGGGTTCCCCCCAGGAGATCGACCCTGAAAGATTCAAAGCTGTTCAATTCGAGACTATGAAGACAATTCTAGAAAGCTATACGGATCTACTGGAAGCACATGATGAGTTGGGCAAAGAGCGGGATACTCTGCGTCAACAGCTAACTATGAAGGAAGCCCAACCCAAGATCACTGATTCTACCACCACTACAAGAGAGGTAAATGCACTGAGAGAACATGTCGCACAGCTGCAAAGCAAGTTACTCCAATATGAAAGACAACCCTCCCCAATCATCGAGCTAGAACCAGAAGAATTGGTACCCACAGAAGTGGATGAATCATATGAAGAGCCATATGTTCCTATGCCAATGCCACGTGGCCAACAAACCTCTGAGGGATTGGACACACTAGAGGTAGAAGCCCGAGAATGGATGGAGAAACTCAAAAAAATGGCCAATACACATGATGAGCGAGTTGCGGTCTAGATTGAGTCCATGACCAAGATTGAGGACACCATTATCTAATCAGAATATTTCCAAAGTATGTCTCATCACAGATGGATAGGCACCAACGATGATCAGTATGTGCCGTATTGTGTGCTCTTGGCAGATTACAACGTAGAAATTCAATGACGATGTGGCAAGGCTCCAACCTTTGCCACTCAATTCGGCCCTGATGATATCCCTGAGAGCGCTAAAAAAGGATCAATTCATCAACCTACGTGGTGGCTACGACTCTTAGAAACTTACCCTGAGATGGTTTGAACCTGGAACAACATGCCACTATTCATTAAGTATAATCCCTGTTATGCTCTCATACTCAGAAGACGCACATGGCTTGAGTTTGCCATCACTGTGAAGAATGTCGAAGGCTGTGCAAAGTGGCTCAATTACGTATACTTGGCACTACCACAGGGACAAGCAATGGTGGGCTATATGATCTCTACTATCCGACACTAGGGAGTCAGATTGCAAAACATTCTAGACGTAATGGCTCAGATGTGCATAAAGTTATTCGAGTTGATGCTGGTTACCTTCAGAACCTTCAAAAATATTCAAGATCCACGTTTTTCAAGTGTCGGATTCATATCTGGTAACCTTGACTTGGTCTATGATATGAGTACAACCCCCTCCATCCAGGTAATATATGCATGGCACGCACGAATTAAATACCTCCCCGCTTGCTACAAGCAAACATTTGAAGAGATGTTCATCACGGGGTTCTGGGAATACCACTCTGAAGTCTTTGTTCCCAGACCCTCCCATCTACTCCACCTCTTTGCAATGGAGCGAACACTACATTCAAAACAACTACGTGTGCCACATCCGGACATTCCAGGTCCACTGGATTGGCATGCCCTCCTAACTGATTTAGCACGAGGGGTGCGGCTGGAAGAACATCACCTAGCTTCAGATGTGGCTGAATTCTATGTCAAATGCTCAGCCAAACAAAGGTCTGTTAGAGACGACAGACGCGAGAGAGGGGGGG
>CM035434.1:90021413-90023913 GCA_020310875.1 Ceratopteris richardii
ATATATATATATATATATATATATATATATATATATATATATATATATATATATATATATATATATATATATATATATATATATATATATATATATATTTATATATATATATATATATACACATGTATACAGAAATATACATATTTTAGGTATAGATATTTAAGATTTGGGTTTTAGGGTTTAGTATTTCAGATTTAAGTCTAAGTCTTTCTAATTAGGGTTTTAGGGTTTTAATACGTAGATAACATATATACACAAACACACATATACATATAATACATACATACATGTAGATACACATGCATACAAAAATATACATATTTTAGATTTAAATCTTTAAGATTAGGGTTTTAGGGTTTTAACACCTACATAACATATATGCACACATACACATGCACATATAATACATATATACATGCATATACACATGTATTCAGAAATATACGTATTTTAGGTCTAGATATTTAAGATTTGGGTTTTAGGGTAGTATTTCAGATTTAAGTCTAGGTCTTTCTTATTAGGGTTTTAGAGTTTCAATACGTAGATAACATATATACACAAACACACATATACATATAATACATACATACATACATGTAGATACACATGCATACAAAAATATACATATTTTAGATTTAAATCTTTAAGATTAGGGTTTTAGGGTTTTAACACCTACATAACATATATGCACACATACACATGCACATATAATACATATATACATGCATATACACATGTATACAGAAATATACGTATTTTAGGTCTAGATATTTAAGATTAGGGTTTTAGGGTTTAGTATTTCTGATTTAAGTCTAAGTCTTTCTGATTAGGGTTTTAGGGTTTTAACACGTAGATAACATATATACACAAACACACATATACATATAATACATACATACATATAGATACACATGCATACAAAAATATACATATTTTAGATTTAAATCTTTAAGATTAGGGTTTTAGGGTTTTAATACCTACATAACATATATGCACACATACACATGCACATATAATACATATATACATGTATATACACATGTATACAGAAATATACATATTTTAGCTCTAGATATTTAAGATTAAGGTTTTAGGGTTTCGTATTTCAGATTTAAGTCTACGTCTTTCTGATTAGGGTTTTAGGGTTTTAATACGTAGATAACATATATAAATAGACACACATATACATATAATACATACATACATGTAGATACACATGCATACAAAAATATACATATTTTAGATTTAAATTTTTAAGATTAGGGTTTTAGGGTTTTAACACCTACATAACATATATGCACACATACACATGCACATATAATACATATATACATGCATATACACATGTATACAGAAATATACGTATTTTAGGTCTAGATATTTAAGATTAGGGTTTTAGGGTTTAGTATTTCAAATTTAAGTCTAAGTCTTTCTGATTAGGGTTTTAGGGTTTTAATACGTAGATAACATATATACACAAACACACATATACATATAATACATACATACATGTAGATACACATGCATACAAAAATATACATATTTTAGATTTAAATCTTTAAGATTAGGGTTTTAGGGTTTTAACACCTACATAACATATATGCACACATACACATGCACATATAATACATATATACATGTATATACACATGTATACAGAAATATACATATTTTAGCTCTAGATATTTAAGATTAGGGTTTTAGGGTTTAGTATTTCAGATCTAGAATTTTAAGATTATGGTTTTCATTAAATATATATAATTAAATATATAAGATTATATATATAAAAATAGGATTACGTAAGGAAAAAAATCTGAATATATAAATAAATATATATAAAAAATAAGATATTTATATACATAAATAAATATAAAAAGAATTAGTGTTTTAAATAATTTAATTAAATATTTATAATTAAATAAATAAAATTGAATATATATAAATAGAATTATGTAAGGAAAAAAAATCTGAATATATAAATAAATATATATATAAAATAAGATAAGTATATACATAAATAAATATAAAAAGAACTAGTGTTTTAAATAATTTAATTAAACATATATAATTAAATATATAAAATTAAATATATAAAAATAAGATTACGTAAGGAAAAAAAATCTGAACATATAAATAAATATATATATATATATAAAATAAGATAATTATATATATAAATAAATATAAAAAGAACTAGTGTTTTAAATAATTTAATTAAATATTTATAATTAAATATATAAAAATAGGATATGTAAGAAAAAAATCTGAATATATAAATAGATATATATATAAAATAAGATAATTATATACATAAATAAATATAAAAAGAACTAGTGTTTTGCATTATTTAATTAAATATATATAATTAAGTATAATTAAGTAAGGAAAAAATCTGAATATATAAATAAATATATATATATATAAGGTAGGATGATTATATAGATAATAAAATATGATAAGAACTAGTATTTTAAATAAATAAATGAAATATATATGATTA
>CM035434.1:90028913-90078913 GCA_020310875.1 Ceratopteris richardii
CTATACAAACTAGGGAAAATATTCCAAATTTTACTAATTTGCTATCCATGCTCATTATTGAAGAAAAGAATCTTGGTGAGGATTCAAATTCCCAAGGAAAGCCTAGTTCTGAGTAGGTATTCTACTCCAGTAGAGGAAGAAGCAGAGATAGACGTTTTGGAAATGGAAGAGGAAACAGTAACCAAGACCCAGGTCAACAACAGAACCATGGAGGAGGAAGAGGATAGTTTCAAGGCAGGGGGAGCCAAAGAGGTCGCAGAAATTTCCAAAGAAATGATTAAGGTAATGATAGTAAAGGATGATGGAATTGTGGTAAACCTGGACACTTTGAACGTGATTGCAGGTTGAAGAATCAAAATAACAAAAGGTAGAAAAACAACTATGCATCCACAAGTACAGATGATTCTGAGAAGCTATTCATGGTTCAACATCACATGATGAATACGATGTCTGCTGGTGTCTCAAAATCAAATGATAATTTCTGGTATGTTGATTCACGTGCTTCAAACCACATGACCAGTCATGGGGAATGGTCTAGTACTTTGCAAAAATTGCTAGTTCCTCGATATGTTGAAACAGGTGATGACACATCACATCCTATTGAGCATACAGGAAACATAGCACTATCGATGGAGGATGGGAAGGTAAAACATCTTGCTGATGTGCTGCATGTTCCAAATATAACAAAGAATCTGGTTTCTGTTGGACAAATGGTTGACCAGGGATTACAAGTCAAGTTCAATGTTGATGGATTATATGTAGAAGAGTACAAGCAGGATGGATGATTGGTTGCCAAAGGAAACAAAGTGGGTAGGATGTTCACCTTAAATTTGAAGATTCCTGAAATGAATGCAGCCATGTTTGCAAAAGGTGCAGGAGTTATTGCAGATATAGAAATGTGGCACAAATGGATTGGACATGCAAACTTGCAAAGGCTCAAGCTGATGCAATCAAAGGAGATTGTCCATGGACTACCAAATTTCAAAGTTGCAGAAATGCAAAAGGTATGTGCAACATGTCAATTTGGTAAACACTCAAAAGCATCATTTCCACATGACAGGCATGTTAGTGAGAATGTACTAGATTTAGTACATACAGATGTTTGGCGTCCAACAAAGACCACATCTATGGGCGGTTGCAGGTTTTATGTTACTTTCATTGATGACCATACACGCAAAGTGTGGGTATATTTCATGAAAGAGAAGAGTGAGGTGTTCACTCACTTCCAGAATTATAAAGCTATGGTGGAAAAGTAGACAGGGAAGTACATTTAGACATTAAGATATGATGGAGGAGGTGAATACATGTCAAATGAGTTCAGCAGTTTTCTAAAAGATCATGGAATTCGGTGTCAATTTTCATGTAGGTACACACCACAATAGAATGGTGTTGCTGAATGCAAAAATAAACACATTGCAGAAATAGCAAGAGCCTTGATGGCTGAGAAGAATATGCCTCATTGTTATTGGGCAAAAGCTATGCATACTGCTGTGTACATCATGAACATAACTCCGACTGTTGCTATACATCAAGTTACACCTCAAGAGAAGTTTACAGGTAAAAAGCCAAACTTATCACATTTGAAAGTTTTTGGCTGTATTCCATATGTACATGTACCAGGTGAGTTGAGGACAAAGCTTGATCCAAAAGCAGAAAAATGTGTCTTCATTGGATACTCCCTTGAGCAAAAAGGGTACAAATGTTATAACCCACTCACATGATAGGTGAAGGTGAGCAGAGATGTGGTATTTGATGAAATATCAAGCTTCTATGCAGATGCCAAAGAAGGACTGAATCTTGAACCAAATGACAAAGAAAATGTTGAAAAATCAAGTGCAGAATCTCAAGTTTTGAGTGGACAAGATGCATCACCAAACAATAGTTCCAAGTCAAATCCATGGAGTGGAAGATTGCGTGGAAATTTCAGTCAAGCAAATTCATCAAATACATCCAAGAAAGGTAAACAAAAGCTTTCTGCTGGTAGTAAAACATGTGCAGGTTTTGAAGATGTTGATGGAGATTCAAGTGGTTCAAAAAAGAGTCTTGATGAGGAACTTGGATAGCCCTTTGTGAAGACTCCAAGAGTAAGAATGGCACATGTAGATGATATAAGGAGAAGTGACCCAGGACCAAGAAGATCTGGGAGGATTTGTAATTCAGTGCAATGATTGACATATGATAGTTACAGGGCGTGCCATTGTGCCTACATGACAAAGGTAATACAAGATGTTGAAACTTCTTGTTTTGAAGATGCAATTGGTAATGCAGATTGGGAAAAAGGTATGGATGAGGAGATGGCTGCACTTTATGGAAATGATACATGGAAGATGGTTCCATTGCCACAAGGAAAGAAACCCATAGGCTGCAAATGGGTTTACAAGGTAAAGCATAATGCTGATGGTAGCATAAGCAGGTATAAAGCACGATTGGTAGCTAAAGGATATCCACAGACATATGGCATTGATTATGAGGAAACATTCAGCCCTGTAGCTAAAATGTCTACTGTCAGAACACTTGTTGCATTAGCTACAACAAAAGGATGGAATTTGCATCAGATGGATGTGAAGAATGCTTTCCTACATGGTGAGTTACAAGAAGAAGTTCATATGGACCAGCCACAAGGATATGAAGATTCAAAGCATCCAGACTATGTTTGCAGGTTGCAAAAGGCTTTGTATGGGCTGAAGAAGGCTCCTCGTGCATGGCATGCAAGGATTGCTGATTACTTAACCAGCATTGGGTTTTCTATGTGTGATGCAGATCACTCACTATATGCAAGGAAGGCTGATGATGGCATCACTATTGTGGCTATTTATGTTGATGACCTGATTGTAGGTGGTGATAATGAAGGAAGCATCAAAGAGGTAAAGCAACTTCTTATGCAGGAATTTGACATGAAAGTTCTTGGTGCGCTACGCTATTTCTTGGGCATTGAGTTCATACATACAGAAACAGGTATATGGATTTCGCAAAGGCAATATGCCTTGAATATGCTGCAAAAGTATGGTATGGCTGATTGTAAGCCAATTTCTATGCCTTTAGATCAGAATTTGAAGTTGGATACTACATCAGGTGAAGCATTGGAAAATGCTACTATGTATAGGAAAATTATGGGAAATCTTATATATCTCACAATTACAAGGCCTGATCTAACTTACACTATTGGACTTGAAATTCAGTTTATGGAGGTTCCTAGGAAGCCACATTTGGATGCTCTGAAGCACACTCTATGTTATGTGAGTGCTACTTTGGATTATGCATTGTTTTATGAGGCTAATGTAGATTTGTAGGTTTATGGATACATCGATGCAGATTGGGCTGGTAGCATTCCAGATAGAAGATCTACTAGTGGTTTTCTATTCTCACTTGGGAGTGCAGCTGTTACATGGAGCAGCAAGAAGCAACCCACTGTTGCTTTGTCAAGTATAGAGGCTAAGTATAGAGGTGCTTCAATGACAACATGTGAGGCTTCATGGCTAGAAATGCTACTTGCAAATTTAGGTGTGGAAGTGGGAAAGCCTATTACTATTTATTGTGATAATCTTAGCAACATACAATTAGCACGGAATCGTGTTTTCCATGCTAGAACAAAGCATATCGAGGTACATTATCACTTCATCAGAGAGAAGGTATTAGAAGGTGATATTGATCTTGTTTATGTGAGAACAGATGAGCAAGTTGCTGATATTTTCACCAAAGCACTTGGAGCTGAGAAGTTGAAGAAGTTTCGGGAGATGCTTGGATTACAGGATATGGTGTTGAGCTTGAGGGGGAGTGTTGAGATATCAAGCTCAACATGTGATGATCTAGGATGACACATACCAGTTTTTCGTTTCTCTGACATGTATAGTGGTCAGGTCGGTATATGTCAGGGATACTTCATTGAGCTTTATTAGATTTATCTACTGAGAGTGATGGCATATTTGTTCCTTGCCAGCTCACTCATTCACGAACATTAGGTTTTTCCTTATGTACTAATCCTTATATATTGCACTTGTTGTATTCTTGTTTTTAGGTCATTCTTGTACATTCCTTTTTATGTAATAGAAGAAGAAAAAGATCATTCTTCCTTGCCTCAATCTGTGTGTGTATGCTTCTCCTTGAGAGTGAGAGCATGTGTGTGAGCTCTCTTCCTTATCTCCTTCCTTGTGACATATTCGTCATGCATATACATGGGGAGGAGGGTTAGTTTCTCCTCTACTAAAATCACAAGTATCTAAGGATAGTTTGGGCATTGGCACATCTTAAGGACATAGAGAGAAGAATAAGGAAGGTGAAGAGAGTAGTTTCATCCATCGTTTAGGAAGGGAGATGTCCCCTACCAAAAGTGGGAGGGCTGAAAGAGAACCACTCAGGGATCATAGGGCTCACAGGGTTGGGGATAGTTTTCCCCTACCTAGGCCAAGAGACCCACCTAGAACTTTGAGGCCTACTCAATTAGTGAAGGCTGTGAAGAATTGTTTTGAGGGATCGGGAGATCCCTACGAGCACGTAGCAGAATTCAAGCAGGTTGTATAGGCTTAACAAGTCAAAGACATGTTTACACAATTTAATGCCTTTGGAGTCACTCTAAAGGGTGATGCATTTCCCTTTCCCCAAGCTTGTGTGAGTCAACACACCCTACCTAACAAAAGCAGGAATTGCCACCCATCCAGGAGAGGAGACTGGGCAAGCAGATTGAAACCAGACAAGTATGGCCACGAAGGCTCCTTCTTTAGATGGATGTGAACAATCACCACTTTTAGGCATGATAGTAGTGGATCTCTCTTCTTTTCCAAAACAACCTGTGGATACGACATCTCACCCTCAACAAGCAACATGGCCACATCATCCACATACTCCACGGTGAAACACATTAGAATGGCCCTTTAGATAGTCCACTCAGGCACTCCCACAACCGAGGTGGATACACAAAGCGATAGTTTCTAGTGAGTCAAATACTCCAGACCTTCGGTATCCGTCTCAATTTCGATCGAGGCAACAAATTCGATAGATTCGGGTGCCCAAACCACTCAGTCCAAGTCTCGCCAGCTCTGGGTGCCTAGAAAGTGTGTAGCCTATGCTTCAACTTTACTCAGCTCAAGGAAAACCTCTTCTGAGAGTTCTAGGATGCCTTACATGCCTTATTTTATAGATTCCACTTCATCTCTTCTAACCCCCCGAGTGGTACAAAAATGGATCCCCAAGCCTTCATCAATCACGAAAACTCTTAGCCAAACTCACCCTGACCACTGACTTAGTGAAGCAGAACACTTATTAACCACTCCTATCAAATCGAGTTCGACAGATTCATATCACGACCATCCTTGTAACATACCCGAACTTTGTAGGCAGTACTCATTCGAAGTCAATTGTAAAGCCACACACTTCATACACTCCCACTCATAGTCAAAGCACGTACTTCTCACAATTCACTTCTCACATCGTTAAAATCACACACACTGTACATGAAACATGTTGGTGGGGGAAAGGAATGGAGGTCTCATCTTCTTGGGATCTTAATTAATTTCCATGACTAATGTGTTTTCCTCTTCACTGCTCGGGTGGCCTATTGTTGACTTCTCAGCTCTTCCATTTAAGAGCTTTCTAACAGCAATGCCCTCCGAGTTCTAGGGTTTCATGAGACCTATGCACATTAAAGACCCTCCTCAAGGAGAGATAGAAAGAGTAAGCAACAAGGCACATTGGTTCCAAGGGCTTGTCAAACCCCTGGGAGACGTAGAGTTCATGTATGAAGCTAACCTGACTTACGGTGCCAATGTGTGGAGGCGCTACAAATTCTTCTCAGAAGAGTTTGAGAACCTAAAAAATAGTGAAGACCTCAGACCCATATGGAAGCATGCGGGATTTGCAAATAACTTCAGTGCACCACTCCCAAAACCTGACTTTTATTGGTGTTACTATTTGGTGGCTTCTATTAAAGAGCAAGAGCACAAGGAGTTGAACCCTATCTTTGTACTACTAGCCTTGGTTAATGATCCCCCCTTCATGAATTTCACCTTGTCTCTAGACTTAACCAAGACTCTGCTTAAGTTTCATGGCAACCATACACCCACTGAGAAGGGGTGCCTTATCCCAAAACCTATGAAGTGAAGTGATGTAGATAAATGGCCCGCCATCTCAGCCATCACCCCTCAACTGACGAATCCATTGGGAATATGCCTCTAGCATTTTGCCTTCCTTGCACAAGAGCGATTTACAATTCCATGCAAACATCTCTGGTTTGGATTGTACCTTGCCACTATCGGGCCTCAAACAATTGACATTGTTACTTATATCCAGGACCAACTTTTATTGGCCAAACATCGATGGGAGAAGAAAAAGGTTGTTCATGGATGTTGTGCCCTTACACGCATCATATACATGTGTTTGGCTTACGATATTGCTATAGAGAGAGCCCTCCTAGCTGTGCAATTACAACAATACAAAGGCTCCAAGAAAACCACACGACCTGCAATACCCACAGAGTCAAGCGCATGTGCGGCACAATCCCTTGCTTACAAGTTCCAGAGTTGCCATCACCTCAGCCCACACCCAAAAGCTCTCCCCAATGACCTCCAATTCAGCCATAACAAGGTGTTCCACCACTCTGAGTCCGCTTCAACTGATCTGCTACACTCCGTGAGGTTTCAGAAGCAACGAACACTATTCCTACCACCATAATGACTACTGCCACCATGATTGTAGAAGCTATTGTAGCAACTTCTACGTTTGTCTCTAACTCTTTTACCTTCCTGGTTACTAGTTTGGGTACTGAGGATATCAACACTACATTCGATTTCGAGATCCTTGATGTATTTTCCAGTGACTTTTAATTTTCGGATACCCATGTGGTTTCTCAAGAATTTGAACATCTTGCTTACCCCACTACACCCTCAGAGGGAGAGAATGCTGATTCTGAGTACGAAGACAATGACCGCACGGTGACAGATGAGGGTGACGTTGACACTAAAGCTAGTGAAGAAGCACAACAATCAGAAGCACTTGCCTAAGTTCAAGGGGAAGCTAGCACGTATGAAAAGAAAACAACAGAAGCAGTAGTTTACACCATGCCCATTTGACAGCTCCACAATATTATGAATTAAGTTTGGGCAAGGACCAAATTGATGAAAGAACAAAGCCAAGCCATCTTGCAATAGTAACTGGTCAATGGTGGCTTTGAGGAAAATTTTATCTCCACCATGCATGAATTGGCTCAATCTGTAGGTGTGCCAGAAGCCTTAGGATATTTGCTAAGAAAGCCCCTACCCAGGTTTGATCCTCGATGGGTTCGCATTCTCAAACAATCGGGCACATATATTCATGTCCCCCCTTATCCTATCACACCAGCACCCCCTATGGGTTCCTCCACTATCAATGTAACTACAGAAGACACTCCCCATGTATATAGCCTTAGCAAAACCCTCCCTTCTCACCATGTTCCAACCCTATTCTCCCCTGACATTGTAGATAGCCCCGATGTTCATATTCCTTTCCCCATTTCTGACTACGGCCCCTAGTATCCAGCCCAATTCCGACTACGGCTCCCATCCCCTTTGTTTCCATTCCACCTATCCTGCCACCACCCATCATTTCCCCACCCCCTCATTTCCCCTCGTATACCACTAACCCATTATACTCCTTTACTGTCTCCACACAACCGACCTCCTTCTATTCCTCTTTGACATCCTTTTTGCACCCATGATCTAAATCTTTTACCTTGGTATGACCCTCTCAAGAACTTCGTCCAATAGTCCCCTTCTTATG
This sequence comes from Ceratopteris richardii, assembly GCA_020310875.1. NCBI lineage: Eukaryota > Viridiplantae > Streptophyta > Polypodiopsida > Polypodiales > Pteridaceae > Ceratopteris > Ceratopteris richardii. Next base: position 90,036,660 of record CM035434.1, read on the forward strand.
GACATCAAGTGCACCACCTCACTCACCTCTCACCACACAACTACACCCACCACCACGCACAATCACACATACATCACTCTTTCACATTGCGATCACTGAAGGTACCACTAGCGTCATGGACATCTCACCCATCGCTTCACCAAATGCACAATTGCATGCATCCACCGCACCATGTCACACACTTCACACGTCACCCATTCGCACATCCCTTTCATCACTTGCCACGGCATCCACCATACCTACCCCTACTCCCACTCCCATTGGATTATACACCACCCCACATGTGTCATTTCCTACTGTTGATGCTGCTATCCATCAAATGATATAGTGTCTTCAATAGATAAATGTAAAGTACTCATTGTTAGGGCAACACTAGTCCACCTTCCAACAGACTACATAGGATTTGCAGGCACATTTAGATGCACTCACCTTGTAGAACCAGGACCTTAATATAAAGTATCAAAACTTGGAAACAGAACATCAACAGTAGCAACAAACTCTTGAAGCTGAAGTACAGGAACGCGCCAAAGAAGTCAAATCACAGTTAGATGTTTACTTGATGCGCAATGCCCAACTGTCACGAAATATTGTGCTTCTTCGATGACATCTCAACGTAGCCAAGGAGGAAAATCAACGTCTACAACAACAAAATCACAAGAACTTTGAAGCCACCTTGGACAATCTGGAGATGCCCCTTAGTACCTCTTGCTTTCAAGCCATTCCCCCCACGACAATGTAGATTCTACTACATGACCATGCACGAGTGCTTGAGGATTATGATCGCTTACAAGAAGAATGCCGCACACTCAAGGAGACCAATAAGACCTTGCTACTCAAAGATTCATTAGGGCCTATTGTAGTATAGGAAGTAGCACCACCTGCTCTCTTAGATGAACTAAGTGTGCTACGGATGAAGGTACGAGAGTTACAAACTCAAGTATCCAACATGACGGAACCGCCTCCACTAGATTCGCCACCCAACCTACCTGAATCTCACGAGACGATACCCATACCAACTGAGGAAACCTTTGAAGAAGAATATGTACCTCGACCAATTGTTGGAGGATGCTCATCCCCTGAAGGACACGATACATATGAGTTACCTCCTCCAACTTGGTTAAAAATAGTCGAAGAACTAGGCAAGACACACTCTGCATGAGTTGATGCGCAACTACATGCGATGGCAAACATTAAAGAGGTTATTTTGAAGTCACCCTATTTTGCTGCTATCACCCCCCGCAGACACATCATGACAAGTGAACTACAATATAAACCGTATTTCCTTCTACTCGAAGAATATAATTTCCAAATTGAGAGCATCACTCATAAGTGCCCCACACATGCCACCCAATTCGAGTCCAAAGATGTTCCACCAGAAGCAGAACAAGGTCACATATATCAACCAACATGACACGTGGACTTACTCCAAAAGTACCCCGGAATGATGCACACATGGATGTGTGTGCCGACGCACTTGAAGTACAACCCATGCTATGGACCGATTCCTCATAGACACACTTGGAAGGCATTTGCTATTAAGGTTTAGAATAATCATCAATGCAAAGACTATCTCAATTACCCCTATCTCTCACCTCCCACAATTAACACTCCAACTGTCGGCCACATGATGGCCACTATTTGTCATTGGTTACCTCATCTGCACAGGATGACTGATATTGTTGCACAAATGACAATAAAAATTTCTTATATGATTTAGATGGTTTTTAAGACCTTCCTACATGTCAAGGCTCCCACTATGAATACACCAGGCTTTGAATATGGGAATTTGGACTTAGTTTATGACATGAGCATGACACCTTCCTTCAAAGTATGCTATGTTTGGCAATGTAGACTGAAATATATGCCCCTTACTACAAGCACACGTTTGAAGATATGTACACCACTTGCTTTTGCTAATACCATTTAGAAGTATTCATTAGTCATCCCACGCATTTGCTTCACTTGTTTGCCTACGAACGTATTATGTCTTCAAAGCATTATGCGCCCACCTCCAAACAAACCCCAACCCATTGATTGGGAGAAACTCGAACGTGACCTTATTCGGGGAATTCGCATCACAAAACATACCTTGGCAATAGACCTTCTCATCAACTATATTACTCATGCGAAATCAGATTCTATCAAGGATGAAAGAAACAAGGAGTAGGGGAGTGTTCAAGGCTAAGGATCAAGTATCGGCTCTCGTCATCGAAGAAGAGGAAGTACATAAACTACTCAGATTACTTCATCATGTCAACAACGATTTTTATCACCAAAATAGTGATATATATACATATATATATATATATATATATATATATATATATATATATATATATATATATATATATATATATATATATATATATATATATATATAGAGAGAGAGAGAGAGAGAGAGAGAGAGAGAGAGAGAGACATACATACATCAAATTATCACAAGTGTGACTCCATTTTGTGCAAACCGAGGAGTCCTCAAGCTTGAGGAGTCTAAGTAGAAAGCTCACACCAATTTTTGTAATTTTTGGAAGTCGTTAGATAATTCAAATTAGAGGTAGAACCTATTTTTTAACTATGCAGGTCACTAGATGTGAAACTAGTCAAAACTATGCAAAAACTATAAATAGAGCTAGAGAGCTCATTTTGTGGTTGTTGTTGAACCTATGAGCTAGTAACAAGAGAGCTATTGTAATTAGTTGATGATGCATATGAGTATGAGTCCTTTCCTTTCCTTCCATTGATCTCCATCACAACTTTCCTTGTGTGTGTGTATGTTAATTCCATCTCTCACCATCTTCTTCATGCACATCACTTGCTCTTGATCTTCATATCGGCCTAACCTCTCGGCAGATTGACCATTATGAGGTGGAGCTCCTCACGTTGGTACTTTCCATTGTGCTAGAGTGACACTCATCATGGTTGGAATGTATATCAACTCGACATGATAACCAAGTGGATATTGTCCAAATTAGAGCCCTCAACCTCTTGAAAGTTCATGATCAAATGGTTCTCAAGGTTTTTTTCAATTCTTAATGTATATCTTCATTGTGTTATTGGGTGCATCTCTATATTTTGGGATTGCTTGTATATCTTTTTGTTGTGCCTCTAGCTCAGGTATTAGCCAATTCAAAATGGGATTTAAGGTGCTCTTGCAATGGATAGCATGATTTCTTTGGGATCAAGGATGCAATAAGGTGATTGCATGCCATATTTTTTGCCTTTGGCGCTTCAAGGTCTCCATTAGTTAGCATTGAGACTATGCCCTAACCAAATTTCAGGATAACCTCCAAGACAAAAAGGGAACTCAACTTAATATGATGGGGAACGGTATTGTGATAAACACTTTCCATCTTTCCTTTCTGATCTATTCCCTTGCTTGAACTTATCGATGCCTATACTTGCACCTATAGCGATGCGTATTCTGATGTTATGCAGAAGTTACTGACGCTTACCCTAGCACCTATATCGATGGTTATACCAATGCTTTTGTATCAGGTGCATACCGACACCTATACCAATGTCGAGACAAAGATACTCCCATGTATTTGCATCGGTGTTAAGCCGTATACCCCTTATATGTTGTTGTGAGCTTGGGAAAGAATGGCTCTAAAACCCAACTTATTTACATGATGTTTATTGGGTACGAGGCTTTTGATCACAAGAAACGAATCGCTGGGATGTAAAGACATGCTCCAAGAACACGTTTTGTGCTATCATCATAATAGATTTCTTTAGATCGATCAAATCCCTAAAGACTAAAGAGGTGCCACAAAGCTTCAGGCCGCATAGAGGACATGTTTCAAAAATTATCAACAATCTTAATAAATGATGACAGTTGGAGTGGAGTCATACTGAATGGAGATATAGCTTCCAGTGTATTTGTTTCTTCCCTCAGCCTAGCAAACATTCGTTCTTGCACTTATGTGGTTCTTCCCTCATTTTAGCAAACATTCATTCGTGCAATGGTTGATTGTGCACAATGGTCTTTGGTGTGGCAACAAAGAAAAGATGTGTAAAATTAATGAGGGGCTCTGTACATTTTGAGGTAGGTTGGAGGATTTATCCCCTTTATTCTTGAATCGCTCTCATGCTCAATAGTTTTGGTAGGCCTTTCATCATTTTTGCTCCAAAATTTGTATTAGGCTAGGATACAAAGAGGTGTTATTGGGAGTTTGCAATAGAATGGGTTTAGATATGTGGAATTCATAGAGAGCGCACACACTTTGGTTCATATGGATTAGGAAAAAGCTCCTTCGGTACTCTTACATATAAAAACTCAGAAAGATTAGTGCTTCTTGTATTACACCTATTAAGCATGTCTTCCTGTCAATTGTAGTCAACTTGCCTTTCTTAGAATGTCCACTCAATTCGAGATGGTGGTTCTTTGTACTTAAGTTTAGCTTCATTTTTAAGTTGTGAGGTTATCTTAAGGTTTTTTAAGTTTAGCTTCATTTGAGTTGTGAGGCTATCTTAACGGGATCTTGCCTCTTGCACTGATGTATCTCTCTCTCTCATTAATTTATTCATCTTTTCTCTGTTGTTTCAAAAGAACAGATCACCAACTATTTATTCCTTAATGCGTCTTTCTTCTCACACTGTTCACATCTGCCAATCAAACTGTTAATCCGGAATAGCGAGGCAACTTGTCGTGGTATAGTTTTCCTAGAGCGCCAACTTCAGAAAAACTCCTTCGATTTTTAAACAAAATTCCTTCACCAACTTCAGAAAAATTCCTTCGCCAAGTTGGCGAACAAAAACTATACCACGAGAAGTTGCCTCGCTATTCCGGTTAACAGACTGATTGGAATAAGAAAGTCCCATTCAGGAATAAATAGTTGGTGATCTGTTTTTTTGAAATAATAGAAAAAAGATGAATAAATTAATTAGAGAGACTCTTGAGCGCCAACTTTAGAGAAACTCCTTCGTTTTTTAAACAAAAATTCCTTCGCCAACTTGTCGTGGTGTACGTGATTTGAATAACCACTACGCATAAGAGTTTCCATTACGCATGTCTTGCAATATTTCTGATGAAGATAAAGCATTCAACATCACTTAAAATATAAGGCCTTCAGCTAATACAGATTTTTTATCAAACCATATGTGACAGAGCATGAAAAAAACTTTCTCAGATTCCGAATGAACTCTGAGGAATGCAATAATTCGATAAATTCTGATTGACAACCATTAAATCGTGGTAATATCGAGGGTGGTTCGAAGAGATCAGATAGAAACAAATTGTTCATGTAAGAAACTAAATTCATCAGCACCTCAAACAATTACCAAATGATAACCTTCATCACGTCTTCATTCAACTCTATAGATCAGCGCTCAGCTTGTATGTATATTTTTTAGACGCTTAATCTCTTTGGACTTAATTGGAGCTAATTGAACATAAGCTTAATACCAATGGACCCCTTGAATCTAGAGAGCAGGGTTAGATACCTCCGTGGACAGGATTACAAAGCCCAAAGGTCTATTAGCCTAGAGCTTGGGAAGGAATGGCTCTAAAACCCAACTTATTTACATGATGTTTACTCGGCACGAGGCTGTTGACAAGAAACCAATTACTGTGATGTAAGGGCATGCTCCAGGAACACCTGTTGTGCTATCATAATAAAAAATTTCTTCATATTGATCAAATACCTTTAGAGATGCCACAAAGCTTCAAGTCTCACAAAGGACATGTTTCAAAAATTATCAACAAACTTAATAAACGATGGCAATTGGAGTGGAGTGATACTAAATGGAGATATAGATTCTAGTGTATTTGATTCTTCCCTCAACCTAGCAAACATTCATTCCTGCAATAGTTGATTTTGCACAATGGTCTTTGTTGTGGTAAGAGAGCAAATGTAAAATTAATGAGGGGCTTTGTACATTTTGAGCCAAGTTAGAGGATTTATCCCATTTATTCTTGAATTGCTCTCATGCTAAATAGTATTGCACACGTTTCACTACAACATATGAGGGGCATACTCATGCTAGCCATAGCGATGATCATGCCCAAACATCAGTATGACCATTGGAAATGCATGGAAAGACCATGTTAGTCATATCGACAATCTATCGGTATAACCATTACAAAGTTTTGGCTAGTATACACATCCAAAATATAGCTGCCAGTATATGTGCCAATATATGCATCAGTATAGGCATCGGTATGAGCATCAGTAAATTCGTGTACTACTTATGTTAGAGAATATGGTTCTTTTGATAAAAATCAACTATAAAACCTATGCTACCATTCACATGGTTCCCCTAGTGAGCAAGTCAACTCAAATGACATTGTACTACCTCTCATGGATAAAAGAGAACAAAGAGGGAGGTAGAACTACAAGGTACTACTAGCTTTACATAGAATGAACACATGGAAGAAGTGCTCAAGGCATTTTATGAGATGGAAGAATATGAGGATGGTGGAGAGGATGTCATAGGTTCCATGGACACAGTAGAATTTCCATGATTAGAAGTCGATGAAGAACACCAAAACATGCGAACACTAGCCTGTTTACCATTGTACACTAGGGCAAAGATATTTGTACATGTGTCGCTTGCAATGTAGTGTCTCTGAATTGTTCAGGTAAGTGGATTTGAGATAAAATTGCATTGCTCTATCAAAATAAGTTCATTTAGTAATATCATTGTAATTGTTTATGGCTTGCAAGCTTCTAAAAGATCAAATTCTGCAAGATGGCAATGACATGCCTCCAACATGTGGAGATGCAAAAAACATATTACAACCCGTTTGGAATGGACTACACATAGATTCATGCTTGTTTGAATGATTGCATTCTCTTTTAGAAAAAGTATGTGCATCTCCACATACGTCCAAAGTGTGGAGTGAACAAGTAATTTAGAGAAGACCTTGTTGGCGAAGCGATCCTCACAAAGGTTCTTTGCCACTTTCCTATCATTCGAAGAATTAAGAGAATGTTTAGATGCAAATCCATCTCTTAACTAATGCCATGGCATGTAAAGAGCAGATCTACAGATAGCGTAATGCGAGTGCCTGTTGATTGTGATGCTCAAAAACACATTGATAGTAAATGAGGAGAGTTTGCTAGAGAGCCCTAGAAAATACATCTAGGCCTAGCTATGGATGGAGTAAATCCATTTGGCTTATGTAGCTCTTCATCAAGCACATGGCATTTGTGTTTGGTCAACTATAACATTCTACCATGGATGACTATAGAAAAGATCCATCTATTATAAGCTCTCATTGTGGCATGTAAGTAAGGTAAAAGAACATGGATATATTACTTGCACCAATTTTTGAAGAGCCACACACTTTATGGGATGGGATTACTATGTGCAACATGTATAAATATATAAGAAGATGGGACATGTGACTACAAGGTATACATATGTGGATGATGCATGACTAGCCCAGTTATGATGATATTCAGGTTTATCAATTTTGGGTTACCATTCTTGTCCCCTATGCAGACCATGACTCGAAGCACACTACTCTAAATCACTTCGAAAAACTTTCTATGAAAGACATCATAGATATCTCCTGATGGACGTGTTTTATGTGAAGGGAAAATTGGCCGACAAGCACAATGCCAAATGAAAGCAAGCAATTTGGAAGTAGTTGTGCGATGCAGAAATATGACTCACTGGCATGAAACAACTCTCGATCTTTCATGAACTCCCTTATAGGAGTGATTTATTGATCAATCATTTGATAGATCGGATGCATATTTTCAAGAATGTGGGAGGGATTCCTTGGAAGGTGTTGATTAGAAAGAAGGAAAGAAAAACACAAAGGGAGGACTTGGAAGAGTAAGATTATATGCAAGAGTTGTGGGCAATTACCTACCCAATGGAATACTATCGCTAGCAAGAGCTCCTTGGTTGCTCTGGAGATGGAAGAGCAATAAGTGAAGAAGGTTATTTTAGATTTTCAATACCTAATAGGTGACTTCTGACTTCAACTTAAGACCATAGATCCATGAGTATCTCGTAAAATCATCAACAAATAGAACAAAATACCTGAAGCCTTGAATAGATTCTGCTCTCATAGGTCCATTCACATATGAATGAATAATCTGCAATTTCTTGGTAGCTATAATATGACCATGTTTCTTGAAAGGTAGTTTATGCATCTTACCTTCAAGACAACCTTCACATATATCTCAATCATCTGTTAGCTTGAATGAGGGTAAACTCTCAACCATACCTCTATCTTTGATACTCTTGAGAGCACCAAAATTGATATGTCCAAATCTTTCATGCCATAGCTTCATATCTTCCATCGGAAATAGGAAGTGAATTAATCAGCATATTTACCATTTCTTCATCTTATATCTCAACTCCTACATTTAGAAGTTGATCTCTCAAGTCAACGAGTTTCGTAATGTGGGTTTGAATTGACTCACCAGCCTTCATCCTTGTGTTTGCTAGTTGTCTCCGCAAGTGAGCTTTCCTAGCAGGACTTCTGCTCTGAAAAGATTCTCAAGTTTCAACAAGCTTGTCTAGAACTTCTGCAAGATCTGATTTGTGGTAGAATATGATTTTTGACACTCATTGCTATGAATGAAAGTGCTAAAGCATCTCTAGCATCCCATCTTGCTTGATCTTCAATAGGAGGAACTCTAGGTAAAGACCTAGCAGTGACCCTGAATATAAAAGTGGTTACCTCTTCTTTAGTTGGTTCTGCAATTGTGATTCTAGCACCTCTTGAAGTTGTTGTATCACCTTCTTCAACTTCTCATCTTGGTCTTGTTAAGGATCCATTGACGATACTCCATAAATCCTTTGTCACTAAAATATTCATCATCATGAAACTCCACATAGGATAATTAGAAGATCCATCCAACTTGTCTTCAATCTCAATTCTAATCTCACTCATCTTAACTAAGTGTGTATGGCAATTATGCTCTGATACCAAGTGTTGGAATTTGGGGCCCCAAGATCGTTCCAAATTAAAACCTTTTGAGCATACACAACTTAATTAACCAAGATGATATGTGAGATATAGAAAGATAGAGATCTTGAGACAAGATTAGGGAACGTAAGTTGGATGCTTACTCACTAAAAAATAGATGTCCAAATTACAACATGGGAGTACTACTCAACCATATAAAGTGGTGCATTGACTAATGGAAGAATATCCAAGAAGATGATGATACAAAATTTAGATTATGTTGAAATAATCTAAGCAACGAAGCTAACCTTATTGTCACAAAATAGTGTGACAAAATTGTAAATCAACCACAAGGTTAACTCACAAAAGATAGTTACCACCACCTTGTAGAAGACTTCTTGCTCGAAGAGAGTAGCCTCTCCTTCACCAAAAGTTCACCTCCTCAAGAGTGTGAGACTCTTCCTCCTTGATCTCCTTGAGATTGCTTGAGGGAGTGTTTATACAATGAGCCAAGCCTCTTATTATATAGTTGTTGTATACTCTTCCAAAAGCACATAAACATAAAAATCTTACGATCGTAATCAGAACTGGACAAAACTCTTGCGATAACCACATCACTTAAAGCTCAAATCAAAACATGAACTTGTTTTTTTCAAAAAGATTGACATGCGACTGCGGCCATTTGGATTCGAACCCAGGTGGGTTTCAACAGAGCGAACTATCCTAACCATGTAGCTGACTGGTTTTACTTGTAGAAGATGCTAAACGAATATATAATATAGCTATATCCTGACAATATTTGGACCATTGTTGGACATTGCTTCCAACATTTCAAAATTCAAATTTGAAAAATCTCTCTAAAAGAGACTTGTAAACTTGTGGCCAAATGAGCCCCCATTAATGAGCATATTGTTGATCATTTGATGTAGTCAAGAGGCTTACACTATATCCTAATCCTATCACCTTCATTGTTACATAATACATCTCATTGTTGATTACATCTATCTTCATCTCTGCTATGTTCACTCAGAATAGTATACGTTGAATGCTCATATCTCAGTCATTTCTCCATCATTTTAAAAGATCTATAGCTTGTTGGAACAAGCACAAAGTTTACTACGTGCTGGAAAAGTTTGAAGAAGTTTAGTTGAGCCGATTGAGAGAAAATTGTATCGAAGTGGTCACGGGTCATTCTCTGTAGAGTTCCTAAAATATCGGGGGTAAGCTTCTACTTGCTAAAGCGATTGCTCAGTTTCTAGTCTATCATTCTAAGTGATTTCACTTGGAATCATTTTCTCTCTAAGCTAATTAGATACCCTCAAAAGGAATGTTTCTAATTGCTACTATAGTGTGAGCACAGAGCATAAGATCTAGTAGGTATCAAGACCAAAATAGCAAGTATTTGGTCACTAGCTAGTTGCAAGCTTATCTATTTTGATCCAATTGTTTGAAGCATCATCTCCAAAGCACATAGGCACTTATTTAGTGTCATTGGAAAGCTAAAGGGGCCTACAACAGAACTGTGAAGTAAAATAGGGCAGGTACAAAGCAGGGATTAGCACTATCAACTCATTTCTTGAGGTGTCCATCCATCTTTCCCAACAGTTCTTTCACATTGTCAAATGCTTTGTATGTACCATGGATCAAGAAAAATCTACTGTCAATTTTAGCATTAGCTAAGATTGTCTTGGTTTTCAAATTTATTTACGAAGGATGTATAGTTCATGATTTCTCAAATGGTGATGTCATTATTGCTTTTGGCATTTTATGTTATGGGCTATATAATCTCATAGACAATGCAAAGGTTATCATTTGTATCATCCAAAAACTAAACATATTTTGGTGAGTTGTAATGTTGTTTATGTGGAAGATGCAATTAACCCATTACTTTCATGTACCAAGGGGACTTTAGTTAGCTCTAAAGATGTGTATGACACTTTGCTGCCTTTGTTTATAGGTGGATAGTCAAGTAATTTTCAAAATGAGGTAATTTCTCAGCCTTTATAGGTTTCACATGATGATGCAGATCATTCCATTTCTGATGCAAGTTTACATGATGCAGTTGTGGATGAGAGGGATAATATAGAGGAAGAAAAGTTATGCCTAAATGGCTGGTGCACACTTTGATAGATAGCAAATTAGATGCATCTTTGTCATATTGTACTCATTCAAGCTCTCATACTGCTTCCTTTGCATTAGATCCCTATGCAATGGCTCCCTCTATCTTTGTCATGAGAATGAGAATATTTCTTTTGATGAAGAATAAAAATTAGAAAATTGGAGGGTTGCTATGCAATTAGAATATGATGCTATTATGAAGAATAGTACCTGGTCTTTATCTCATTTGCTTCTAGGAAAAATGGCCATTGGCAGTGAATGGGTATACAAGCTAAAATGTAAGCATGATAAAAGAATTGACATGTATAAGCCAGGCTTGTTACAAAATGTTATTCTCAAAAGAGAGACATTGATTTTTATGAGATCTTTGCACCCACATGCGGAATGTCCACCATTCACAGCATTTGTGCACTTGTAGCTCATCATGGTTGGAATGTTTATCAGCTCAACATGAAAATTTTATTTCTAAATGGTGACTTACATGAAGAATTGTATGTATTATAGCCCACTGGTTCTATGTAGAAAGAGTATGAAAACAAAGTGTGCAAGCTAAAAAATGCATTATATGGTTTGCGGCAAGAAGCATGAGGTTGGTGTGAAAAGATGCCTGCCTACTTGATTGCACATGATTTTGATAACAGTCCAACTAAGAGAACCTTATATGTTAAGCATGTGGATGATGTACTTCTGATCATTTTTGTGTATACTAATGAGATGCTGCTCATTGGTCCTAATGAGAAGCATATTGCTGAATTTAAGGTTGATTTTCATGCCTCTTTTGAGATGACAAATTTTGGGTATTTGCATCATTGTTTGGGCATTCAATTGATCCAAGTTGATGGGAGAATAACTTTGCTTCAAAAAAAGTAAATTACACATCATTGCACCGTTTTTGATGTTGAAGATTGCAAAGTTATTACCACTTCTATGGGAATACATTTGTTGTCTCTCACATGAGAAGGTTTATGCATTTCTTTGGTGTCCAACATTGGTAGGCGATTAAGCAGATCTTTCTCTACTTGAGAAATACTGCACTACTACTTGGATTGTTTTATCCCAAGGGGGGTTTATTCCCACCAAATTTACATGCTTTTGTTTACTTAGACTAGGCTAGTGTTATGAAACGCATGTGTCCACTAGTGGTTTCTACTTCAAGCTTGATAGCTCATGCATATCTTGATTGAGAAATAAGCTTCCTACTATTGCCACATCTTATTGTGAGGTTGAGTATAGGGTAGCGTTCACAATGATTGTTGAGTGTGTGTGGTTGAGAAGCCCTTTTGTTGATTTGGGTGTCGATCAGTTGTGTGCAACCACCATCTTCACTTACAGTGAGAGCACATTGGTACATACTAGGAACCATATGTTCTGTGCTTGTACAAAGCACATTGAGGTGCACTATCATTATGTGAAGGAGAGGTTCTTTGTTTGAGAGATTGTTTTGGAGTATGTGGCCACAAAGGATAACATTGCAAACCTTTTCTCAAAGGCTTTGCCTTGGGAGAAGTTTAAAGCTTTTGCAAAGTTTTGGGCTTACTTCGTTTAGTAGATATATATATCTTTCCACATGGATTGAAACTTCGTTATACATGAGTGCTAGCTCCTTGTTCATTGCATCATTCACAAAGAGGGTTCGTTGATATATTTTGGCACTGGTGTGTGTGAACACACATAGGATTTTTGGGGCACTTTTTCCCATCTTTGAGAGTTTTCTACCCCAGCTTGTATATATGCCTTTAACCCTAATGGGTTACTTATCTTTGTACATTGAATTCCTAATTAATTAAGTTTTGTGTTGTACTCCAAGCTTCTTCTTCTTCTTCCTTGTGCTTTTCGTATGCTTTTGTAGACATCAAAATCCACATCTGTTAATTTTCAATGCATATAAATCTCTTTGGATGGCTAAGCACCTACCAAAAAATCCATCAATATGAAAAGAATTTCAAAATTCAAAATTCAAAAATTTTTCTCACCCGAAATCCAAACATTTCCCTTCAATGATGGCTCCCAAAAATCACAATGTATCACTTGTAGGAGAGGGAAATCATGGTGCCCAACCGGTGTTTTCATGCCTTGGAAAATTCATGATGTCTTGCTACACTTTAAAGCAATTAAAAACTTGTGAAGGATTTTATACATAATAGACGGCTCAATGATGTATGAATTTTACACATAACATGTTCTCTTTTGTATTGGTCACCTATTGACCCCGAATCTGATTTTCACAACGGTGTTGGATGGAATTTGGTTCCTAGTTGATAACCAAGTGGAGATTGTCCAAATTAGAGGCCTCAACCTCTTGAAAATCCATCATGAGATGCTTCTCGAGCTTGTTCTCAATACGTAATGTATTTCTTCAATGTGATATTGGTTGCATCTCTATCCAATCCAAAACGGGGTTTATGGTGCTTTTGGAAGATGATCTTCTAGGTGCTTGTTTGGAGCATTCTTCAATCTCTTGCATCTTTGCTTTGCCTCTTGACTTCCATAGCTTGTAATCCTTTTCTCTTTCATCTTGGTCATCGTCTATATCACTTCTTGGATCCTGGACCTGTGTATCATGCTTGCTTCCTAATTGATGAGAGTCAGAATCAAGATCATATGGTAGTGTTACCTTTTGTTTGTCTTCATCATCCCAAGACCTGTGTTCTTCAAACAGAACATCTCTACTTGTAGTGAATTGCTTGGTTGAAGGATTGAAGAACCTGTAACCCATCTGAGTTGAATCATATCCAATAAACACTGCCTTTGTTGCCCTTTCATCTAGCTTACCTCTTATTAAGCTAAACAACCAAAAACCTTGCAATGTCCAAGACTAGGTTTTCTTCCATGCCATGCTCCATAAGGAGTCATACCTTGAAGTGATTTGGATGGTAGTCTATTGACAAGGTACAAAGTAGTTGAAATAGCTTCTGCCCATAGATAATGTGGCAACTTCTTCTCTTCAAACATTGTTCGGGCTGATCCAACCAATGTCTTGTTTCTCCTCTCTGCAATTCCATTTAGTTGAGGAGAGTACCTAGTAGTCACTTCCCTTTTGATACCTTTTTCCTGCAAGAACTCATCAAACTCTTCGGAGAAGTATTCTCACCCTCCATCAGATCTGAGCTTCTTTAGTGATCTACCTGTATGATTCTCCACATGTGCAAGATACTTCTTGAAGCAATCAAACACTTCATTCTTACTCTTGATAAAGTATAGAACATTCCATCTACTATGGTCATCAATAAATGAGACATAATACCTTGATCCTGCCAATGAAGGTTCTTGACTTGGTCCCCATACATCTATATGTACTAAGTCTAATAAGTTGTTGTGGATGTAGCCTTTGTGGTTGAATGGTTGTCTTTGTGCCTTCCCAATCTGACATGCATCACACCTGTTGATCATGTGTTGCTTTGATATGTTCAACAGTCCTAGAACACTTTGATTCCTATCCTTCAAGGTTCTTTCATTCACATGAGAAAGTCTCTTATGCCACACTTCAAGCTCACTTAGGGTTTGAGACCCAAAGTTGAATAGAGCTATGTTCCTGACTTCTCCTACTTCAAAAGTAAAGAGCCTACCATGCTTCTCACCTCTGGCTATCTTCTTGAAGCCTTGACATGGATCTTCCACAAAAGATCCATGTTGGGTGAACCTAACTTGCAAGCCTTTTTCAACTATTTGGCCTACACTTATTAGGTTTTTAGTGATAGTGGGTACAAAGAGAACCTTACCTAGAATGTTTGTCCTACCATTGGAAGCTTTGACATTACCAATCTTCTCCACATTCTGCTTTGTGTCATCCCCTGTTTGCACTTCATGTCTATGCTTTGGACTTTCCAAATCAGATAGAAGAGCAATGTTGCCTGCAACATGATTCGAACATCCTGAATCTATGTAGAACAAATGATCATCGTCTTTACCTTCTTTGTGGCTTAGATTCATAAGAAGCAATGAATCTTCATGTGGTTGATCTTCTGAATAATTGTTGTAGTCCCTTCTATTATAGCTTCTATTGTTATTGTTGAAGTTGTGTCCACCTCTGCCTCTATTGCTGTCATATCCACCTCTTCCACTTCCTTTCTGGGTCTTTCCATTGAACCAGCAATTCTGAGTGGTGTGCTTAGTTTTATCGCATATGGCACAAGGTTGAACATTTTGACCTTTGGCTTTGTCTTGCTTTGGTCCTTTCTTCTTCCCTTTCCACTTGCTCTTGCTTGCGAAGTTGGCTTGAGAAGTCTGTTCTTTATCTTCTTCCTTCTTCTTGCCTTTCTTCTTCTTATCCTTCTTATCTGCATATAGAGCACTAGTTGAATTACCATGATAAGAGTTACCTTCCTTTATGCTATTGTTGGCTTCTTGATTGAAGGGTTGTCCAAGAAAGATGTTGAAGTCTGGAGTTTGTACATCCACGATGAGATCATAAGCCGTCGTGAAGGATTGCCATTGCTTATCATTTCGAATGCCGTTGAGAATTTGCCTCATGATGACCTCTTCTTCAATCAGCTCTCCGGTGGATGCTAACTGATCCGCAATCTCCTTGACCTTGGTAACAAACTTTGTGATGGTTTGTTTAGGTGTCTTCTTCATTTGGTTGAACTCGTTTCAAAAATGATTCTTTTTTGCTTTGGTACTAGCAGAAAAGAAAGTCTCGAGGGCATCCCAAGTCTCTTGAGATGTCTTGCATCCTCTAATATGTGGTAATAGAAAGTCAGAGATAGAGTTAAGTATGTATGACCTTGCTTGAGCATCCCTTGCGCACCAAAGTGTGAGTTTATCTGTCTCCTCTTGTGTAGGTTCTCCTTTGGTTCTTGGAATAGGCATAGCTTCATCACCTCCTACAATTCCATAAAGATTTCTACCTTGCAAATAGGCCTCCATTCTAATTTGCCAAGCCGCATACTTGTGTTGTTCAAGCTTCTTGATCATTGAGGGAAAGCTATCACCCATCTTGATCTAGCTTTGATACCACTAAAAGAACTTGGGGAAGCTTGTAGAAGGTAGAAAAGTGTGTTTCAAAGCGACGAAGTTTGGTCAAGCCGACCAGCACAAGACCAGCCCTTGAGCTTATGGAGACTCAAATAGACCTTATAGGCATGCGATAAGTGCAAAGAAATACACTATGTACTTTGGAGCATCAAGGAGAATGAGTCGATACAAAACAGATAGGTTCACGGGTCGACTAGCTCAAAAACTTACTATCTACGCAAGAGACAATGAACTTCAAATGCCCATAGCGACCAGCGTGATTACAATTAGAAAAACTACTTTTATGGGAGTGATACACATAGGCTTGAGTGTATGTAATGCACAAAAGTATAAGGAATAAGAAAAATATGCTATAGGAATTAATGCGACATTCACCGGTGGTACTTCCTATTTTTCAAGAATATGTAGAGATTGACCCCGAGACAGAAAAACTGAGATTTCTCTCAATCTACTGAACCAAAAGCTTTGAAAATTTAAAAGCATAAACTATGCACTTATATATTTCCAATCAGCCATCTGGCACTCAATTTCGAGCTCTGGAGTGAGAGCAGTAGCCTCTGCAAGATTACTATTGGCGAAGAAGATGATGCAGAGAATTGAAGGAGCAAGACAATGATGGTCACAAGTGTATGTATATTGGTTCCATGTATTGTACAAGTGATTTCAAGTCTTCATATAGACTCTAGGAGTGTTCCACGACTTTTACAAGTGGAATTTGAATTCAAATGAAGGTGGGAATGGTTGTTGGAGGGAACCAATTCACTTTCCTACAATCTAGGAAAAGTGAAGATCTAGTTTGATCTACTTTTAGGTGATTGATTGCTTGATTGAATGCAACTTAAACCACTACAAATTTGTGGGATTTGGGTTCTATATTTCTACCTTTACATGTGTAAAGCTCAAGGCTTTTACAACATTAAATGAACCATCAAAAAATCTCTCAAAAAAATACAATAAATGAGCATATGAAAAAGAACTCTCCAACGGATATTCTTTCGATGTGATAGCCTTTGATGTAGATCAAATCCACCTCAATCATAGTGTAAGCTTGATGTTCCAACACTTACCGCATTTGCAATCACTCTCCATTCACATGAGGTGTTGTCTTTTTGTAATGGCACATGTATTTGAATGTATCCAAACCTTTTTTCTTCACTCAATTTAGGAATTCCTCGAAATTTCTCATCAATATGCATTTTGAGAAGCTTACCAACACTACAAAATAAACTTAAATTCAAAATGGATGGCAAGGCTTTAAAATAGAACACAACAAAATGTATGGCAAGGCTTAGACTTTGCAGTTTCCATGTTGTGATTGGATAGAATTCATGAAAAGTGCTTGATATTCATTGAAGTCAATGATAATACGACTCTAATGATCCGTGTCAATGAGTGGCATGTAAAAATAACTTCTCTATTGAAAAAAATGTTACTTATTTCAAAATGAAGATGAATACTTACTTTTCAATATAGGGGTAGATAATGTATTCTACCTTCTATAAAATTCTTTAGAAAGAATTTCACATCTCCATGCTTGTGCAAAAAGCATTGAGTCACGAGAGGATCTATGATGAAAAATTTTCTTGAAACTGCTTCCTCACATTGTTGTAGAAGGAGCCTATAATTTAAGAAATATAAATTTAGTATAAGAAATACCAAATTAAGGATAACGTGAGGATTTTATGGCATGTAGATAATACCTAAGTGCAATATTGACTACACAATCTGATATTTCAACATTGAACTCTCTTAGCATTTTGGTGTCTTCTGGCCTTATATCAAGCTAGAATCCCTCCTCCCATGGCATTGTAGCATTTAGTATCACCTGCCCATCTCCTTTTTTAAGAAGTTCTTTATTTGTCTTTTGCAGCTTCTAAATCTGGTTGAGGATAACATTTTCCTCTCACACTAAACCCTGCTTTTTCCTCTCCTCCTCACAATTTGCTGCATTTCTTGTTTCATGATCATGAGGGACCTGAGGGTGGACTTCTTCAATTACAACTAATGACTTAGGTGCTCGTGCTGGAGGAATATTCAGAATATCAAAGAACTTTTGATCATGGTTCTCAATAGGTACAATAGATTTTTCAATCTTATATTTGAGCCTTGATACAATCACATAATCTTTTGCCATCAATGTCACCCTATGACAATGAGCAGCACAAAAGTAAGCATCATTCATGAAGTTGATTGCAAAGTCCTCTACAGTTCCTTGCAAGCATAGAAGAGCTTGAGTTTTCCACTTCACATTTACGAAGGACGTGATCTTCATCATGGAACATAGATTGGCTGAAATTCACTTGACAACTCTCATAAAAGGAAGTCTAGGGATCAGGAGTCTCACAAACTTTTGAGCCCTTCTTATCTCCCTCAAAGACTTAACATGGTAATGGACCCTTTTTTTTTATACTTCTTTGATGCATTAAGGCCTTGAGTAGTTTTTTGGGGATTCATCTTAATTCTGGCCATTTTGCTCTTGATCCTCAGGGTACAAATTCCTTGCTATCTTCTTTGTCCTAGCCATAACCTGCATAAAAAAAGAGTTTAAAAGCTTGAAAGAAATTCAGAAAGCAAAAAGACTAATGTCAAAAATATTTCACAAAGCACTCAGGAAACACGATTAATGCAAGTGATTAGGGTCATCCCAAAATCCCTGGACGTCCCTAATCGCTTGTATCGGTCGTGTTGTAAAATGATTGATCATGACGACTGATCCAAGCAATTAGGGGCATCCAAAACTTCCCGATGCCCCTAATCCCTTGGATCGGTCGTGTACAAGCTTTTGTGATCCTTCATACCTCACACAAAATGTGGTCTATGGAAAGTTTTGAAAAGCACGTAAAAAACTCAAAGGCAATGGCAAGTCAAGACCAGGAAGGAGTTCACAAAAAAAATGAAAAAAAGTGAATAGAGGAGCTTAATAGGTCTCTGGAATGAGTTGATTGTTCATGACACATGGCAACCATTACAAATCGCAATGTAGAATGCCATGTGGCATCATTTGAGTGGGTCACATGTTCTAGCTATTGTGATTCCCAACGTTCATTTGCCATGTGGTGCTCGCTTATTGGTCCACGTCATGTGACCCTTACCCGATCTTACTCGACTATAAATATGCTTCACCAATTCAAATTTTCAACCTTCATAGAATTTCTCTCTTCGTCACCCTGCATACTTGTGCTTCAGACCCGATACGACCAATATGTCAAGCGATTACACGTGTTTGACCGGCCTTTGACTAGCTTATTTTGCTTGCATCAATCATCTTCTCCAATAGGGCACACTAGAATAACTAGAGCTGAGATGGAGGAAAAGAATGTGATCTCAAGTGTTTCTCCATCTGAGAAATATTGGATTTTATGGTTCAAGAGGGTTTAATAATGGATTATTTTCTAGATGCAATGAGATATTCAATCCCAGGATCTTGGTATATACTCATTTGGGCATTGCTCTTCATTTTTGGACGTTGCTGAGCACAAAGGAACAATTTCGATTGACTCAAAAGAGCTCATTGAGGAGGAAGATGAGGTCAAGGTATGTAAAACAAAGTTTCCCATGATGTGTTAGAGGCGATCAATTCAAGCGCTTAGCATCATCGGAGAATATCCGATGAGTCTTATTGCTTGAATCGGTTGTGTCTATGACTTTCATGCTGCATTGATACTAACATCTTATTGTGTGTATAAATACTATTTGGGACATTAATTATATGTTTCTATAAAGTTTAGGGTGAATAATCGAACATGACCGATGAAAGTGATTAAGCCTATCTGATATTCTCTTATGAATCTAATCGCTTGAATCGGTCATGTCTCATGCTTTGCTTTTGCTTGTGTTTCTAGTTATTTCTATTACTTTAAAAGTTTCCTTGGACTTCTTCTGACCTAGGTTTTCGATTTTTTAAACAATTATCTATATTGGATGAATACAACTACATTGGCAGGGGGGAGGGAACAAGGAAAACCATAGAGGAAAGGAAAGCCGAAGGTGGATATTCATTATGTGATCCACTATCTTCCAAAATTGAATCTAGAATTATTTTGTGTTATTCATAAGCTCTATGGTGAAGATTCTAATTCTGCACTATTCGCCATGAGGACTATTTCAAGATACATGGGTTCTACTTCAATACCCTTTAATGCATACAGAGTTTTGCTACTTGAAAGAACAGCTACATTTAGAATTTTTGGATATGCCCCAGGATTCAATGCCTCAAGGGAAGGCTACTTGCTTTGTTACTCAAGCTATGCAATGGTCGTAGGGGTGTCAGATGTTAAAAGTATTGTTGGCTCCATGAGAAAAGAGTACCTCAGTTAGAGAGGAGATTTGCCAGAGCCAAGCTCATTCGAAAGACTCAAGAAGGATTAAATATATTTCTTTTCAAATCTTTACTCATGAAATGTACATAGATACACATATTTATTGCCCAAAGGGATACAAGACATTGCAGATATGAAGCATGTAACCTTTTTTTGTGTAATTGATCCATGTCCTAATATTATTTCTTATTGATCCATGATCTGTTTTTCTCTAGTGAAAGTCCTATGTATCTGATGATAATATTTTGCATGAGCTCTTTTGTAATTGTCTTCTCAAGAATCAATCAAAAAGCTCTTAGAAGGTAGATTTGCAAAATTCAAGCTCATTCAGAAGACTCAAAAAAGATGTACATACATAGACATATTTCTTTTCAAAGATTTTTACATCATGAAATGTACATACATGGACGTTTATTTCTCAAAGAAATAAAAGACATTGCAAATATTAAGGCTTCCTTTGGAATTTAATCTTTTTCATTTTGTGATATTGATCCATTTATTCTAGAGATAGTCCTAATCTTTTGATGACAATATTTGGCATGAGCTCCGTTGTAATTATCTTCTAAAGAACCAATCAAAAAGCTCTTTCAAGGCATTACTTTTTGTCACTCCTCCTCCTTTCCTTGTGCACCTAAACAAGCTTGTCCTTGCTTGATAATGAGATTTTTCCATGCCTTGGGTGTTCGATATGGCAAGTATGTCCTTTTCTACAAAGAATGCACCATGCATAAGACGAATATGCTGCAAGAACATAAGAGTTTCATCAGATGTTTATTTTAATTAAGGAAAAATATATTGAGTAAATTATCTTTGAAACTCACCAAGTAGTATGTTAGGTCTTTGACACTCCATGCCTCTATGATGATTTCTATAAGATCTATCTAAAATTCTTCACATAGCTATTTGATGTTACCTACTACCTCATGATCTTTAAGAAATTATCTAGTTTGACCCACCCATCCATTCTCTTTTTTGCTATCTCAAGTCTACTTTTTACATTAGTCGTGAACTCACCAAATTTTTTCCATTGATTCCACATGGCATTTAGTTGTTTGTCATCATGGTTGCTAAAGAATCTCCTTGTTTTTGCACCTCCCATTGAGACATCCTCTAGTACATTACATGTCTTTTGTGAAAGCTTTGGATCTTTTCTAATTAGATGAACATCACCACCATGATATCCCATTTGTAAAAGTAGAGATTCACATTTTTTTATGCACTTATCTACAAGAGTTGTAGGCTTGATAGAATATGCATAATCCAAGTGGAGACGGACCAACTTGTCAATGATCCTTAACTTTGCATGTAGTGTACATATGTGTACATTTGTCAATGCTATTGGAAGTATGGGATCCCAAATCATAGGACAAGATGAGTAGTTATGAAGAATAACATTTTGTATGGAAGAAGCCTCCTCAGCCTCAGCTCTAGCAATCCATCCTCTTGTGCTTGGACTTTGCATACATACAAGCAAGGGAACTTATAATTTGCTCCCGCACTTATAGCAAGCATGCATTTGAGCATCTTTAGGTCTTCATTCAAATGCCACTCAACTTTAAAGTTTTCGTAGTCTTTAATATTCAACAATTCTCTTGCATGATTCCTCTGAACAACATTTGGAATGTTTGTTTGTGAGAATAACCATTTAAGTATTTTATGGCTCTCAAATGGATCTTGAGCATAGCCAACCCATCGTAACGCCATTTCTAATTGTACTTTGACAGATGGAGTATCCAATTTCCCAAGGCTATAGTCCAAAGCTCTGTTCATCAATGCACTACTTATTCTCTCCATCTTTTGATGTTTTTAAGTTTAGCTTCATCAAGTTTGATTACAAAGTTCAATAGAATAGAACATTCATGTATATTTGAAGTCTTGTTTTATCTATCCATATATTGTTAAATGCATTGTAAGTGAAATGTCACTTTTGTTTTCCTAATTTGTAAGGCATGTTACCGTGAATATGTTTATATTCACCAAATACTGATGTGATCTTCTTATGCAAATTGAGCCGAAACTTTCCTACATGATGGGGTCTACTCAATCCAAAGCTTTTAACTTTGTTCAATTTTAAAAATTCACACCAAACTTCTGAAACTACTCTATAACCTTTCCTACTCACTCCAACACCATAAAAAATCTCCTGAATTTGAGATGGTTCTAGCAGCAAATTTATGTCTGTCATGAGTTTTTGGAAAACAAAATATTTCAAGCATGTATTTTCTTTCAGTTTAAATAGTCTTAAAACATCATTTTGACTTATAATTTCATTACAAAAATATACACGCTCAAAATTGTTCAATGTATTGAAACCTACCACATTTTTCACATGATCTCTCACAATTTTCATTCTTTTTTCTTTTGGCCAGATTTTTTAGTCAAATCTAGAAAAGTTGTTAATCGTTTTGACCATATTCTCAAATATATAGGAGTTTGTTTCATTTTTTTGAAAAATTCTACCTGAGAAGATAAAGTGGATAATTTTTATTCTAACTCCCTCTAAGATAAAGTGAATTGTTATATGTAGGTCGAGGTAAAGGAAGGAACTCAAGACGAAGCTCAAGAGGAAAATGAAGAGGTCACAACAACTCCAACTACAATCAAAACAATTCAGAAGACAACAAGGATGCATCAAATGCCAACACACAAGGAAGAGGTCTAAGTAGAAGTAGAGGAAGAGACCGATGCTCCTACAATTCTGATAAAGGTATAACATGCTATCATTGTGTTTAAGTAGGACACTATGCTAGTGATTGTTGGCTAAAGAATGGAAGACCAAATGGAGGCAATCAAAGGAGGCAAAGCAACTATGCAAGCACCTCAAGTGAAGGAAGCAAGGACACACTACTTGCAATGAGACATGAGTATAGAAGTCCTTATGAAGATGACAAAAAATGGTACATTGATTCAAGTTGTAATAACCATATGTCCAAGGAAGTTTGTTCACTAATATATAGGTAACAAGTGGAAAAGAATGTGTTTAAACAGGTGATGATACTCAACACATGATTGAACATATTGGAGATATAAGGCTTGCAGATACAAGTAGAGAAAAGGTAGTATCTAACGTTCTTCATGTTCCTACAATTTCAAAGAACTTGATTTTAGTAGGACAAATGGTAGAGAAGGGTTATCATGTCATATTCAATGAGAATGGGTGCTTCATAAAGAATCCAAAGGAGGGCTTCAAGGTCATTGCTTGAGGTAGAAGAGAAGGAAAGATGTTCACTTTGGACATCCAACATCCACATGGAAAGGTCATGTACATTCAATGTGGGGACCAAAAGATTTCAGAGCTACACTTATGGGACAAAAGAATAGGACACATCAACATTCCAAATCTATAGGACATGAGCAAACATGAAGTGGTAAGAGGTCTTCCAAAATTTAATAGCATTGGACTACATGAGTTATGTGAAGCTTGTCAACTAGAAAAGCAAAGGAGACAACCATTCAAGAGAAGCAATTATGTGGCCTCAAATGTCTTGGACTTGATACATATAGATGTATGGAAATCAACCCAAGAGGCATCAAAGGCTGGTAATAGATTTTTTGTCACCTTCATTGATGATCACTCAAGAAAGGTATGGTTGTTTTGTATGAAGCAAAAATCAGAGGTGTTTTCTATATTCAAAAGATTCAAAGTTGAGGTTGAAAAATAAATAGGAAGGTCTATCAAAATCTTAAGGTCCGATGGTGGAGGAGAATACTTCTCCAAAGAATTTTCAGATTTTCTATAAGAGAATGGGATCAAAAGTCAGTTTACTTGTAGGTATACACCACAACACAATGAAGAAGTTGAGAGGAAAAATAGGCAAATTGCTGAAATTCCAAGATGCATGCTCAATGAGATGAAGGTACCATTGTACTATTGGGCTGAAGCTACCACAATTGCCATTCACTTTATGAATAGGTGCACAACATAAGGAATACATCACTTGAATCCAGATGAGGTATATTCCGATAAGAAACCTGATCTTACACACCTCAAAGTGTTTGGATGTGTTTGTTTTGTTCACATTCCACAAGAAGTTAGAAAAAAAGATGGAACCAAGGTAACAAAAATGCATTCTCATCAGCTACTTGATGGAGAAAAATGGATACAAGTCATAGAACCCTAGAACAAAGGAAGTAAGAGTCTTGTGAGATGTGGTCTTTGATGAACTAAGACCATGGTATGAAGATAAAGGAAAGGAAAAGATTCTTGAAGAAGATTGTGATGATTATGCATGAACAAATCAAAGAGAAGTTCAACAATCAAGCACAAAGGTCTTGGGTCCAAAGGCATCTACATCAAATCAATAATGTTGAGCATGGAGGGGGATTCATTCTTTGTCTTCAAATTCAGCTCATAGTAGAGCCGAAGAAGCAAGTCCTACTCCAAACAGTGAGATAGATGCAAGTGAAGAAGATTATGAAGAGCTAATCACTCCGAAAGTAAAGCCGAATAGGTTAAAGAAGTAACTTTTTAAAAGCAATGAAAGAAGATCTTCAAGGACAAGGTATCCAACTCAAAGGTTGAGTTATGATAGTTTCATGGCGAAACATTTTGCATACATGATGCAGGTTGTCAAAGACAAAGAGTCTAAGACATATGAAGAAGCTTGCACACAAAAGGAATAGAAGCAAGCTATGAAAGAGGAGATCAAAGCTCTCAAAGATAATCACACATGGGAGCTAGTGCCAAAGAAAGAAGATATGAAGATTGTTCCAAACAAATGGGTTTTTAAAGTAAAGAGGAATGTTGGTGGTTCACTAGCTAGATATAAAGCTAGATTAGTTGCCAAAGGATTTAAACAAATACAAGGCATAGATTATGATGAAATTTTTAGCCCTGTTGCAAAGATGCGAACAATCAAAACATTAATAGAAATTGGAGCTTCAAGGAGATAGTCATTATATCAAATCGACATAAAAAATGTTTTTCTCAATGGAGAACTACAAGAAGAGGTATACATGAGTAAACCAATTGGATTTGAAGATGAAAACCATCCATACTTTGTTTGCAGGTTGAAAAGGGCACTTTATGGCTTGAAGCAAGCACCAATAGCATGGAATTAGAGATTGGTAGAATATCTAACTAAGTGTGGATACAACCCAAGTGATGCACATCCCTCATTGTACATGAAGAAGGAAAAAAATAGAGAGGTATATATTTGCATATATGTCGATGACCTCATCATAAGAGGAAATGATGTTACAAGGATTAAAGATACCAAAAAGAAGCTTGGTAAAGAGTTTAAAATTTTAGATCTTAGAGAGCTAAAATATTTTTAAGGAATTGAAGTTGTTTATGGAAAAAGTGGCATTTACTTGATGCAAAGGAAGTACTTGTTGGATGTTCTTTTCAGATTTGGAATGAGTGAATGCCAACCACTCACTCAACCCATGGACGCAAATACAAAGATTTGCTCAAATGATGGAGAACTATTGGAATACCTAACGACATACAGAAGCATTTTAGGATCATTAATCTATCCAAACATTACAAGACGTGATTTACCTTATGTTGTTGGTGTACTCAATTTCTGCAAGCCCTGACAAGTGAGCATTTAAATTCAGCAAAGAGAGTGTTGAGATACATAAAGCATACAATTAATCATGCTTTGTTTTACAAGTTTGATGAAGAATTGCAGGTCAAAGGCTTTAGGGATGCTGATTGGGCAGGTTCAAAGGAAGATAGGAGATCAACCTCAGGTTATGTGTTCATGATAAGAAGCAAACCTATCACATGAAGCTGAAAGAAACAACCTATTGTTGCACTTTCATCCATGGAGGCTAAATATAGAGGATTAGGATTTTCCACATGTGAAGCAATGTGGATGAAAAAGCTTTTGGCTAATAGTGAAATGCAAGTTGGAACCATCCCTATATATGGTGATAACATGTCAAGTATTTACTTGTCAAGCAATCCTATGTTTCATGCAAGGAGCAAGCACATAGAGGTCCACTACCATTATGTACAGGAGAAGGTATTGAGAAAAGATATGGAGATAAAGTTCATAAGAACCAAAGAGAAGGTTGCATATATGTTTACAAAGTTCTTGGATGCTTCTAAACTCAAAGGTTTCAAGGATGTGATAAATTTGCAGGACATGGTTGAAGGTAACTCCTAAATGAGCTTAAGGGGGAGTGTCGAAGATAAATGTACAAGCTCATTTTCACATGAGCGATGCTTGGATAAATTTACCAAATATAGAGATAAAGGAAAAGAAGAGAAGCAAAAGAGAAAAAAAATTCTAGTCAAAATTCATGATGAGTAAAAGATACAATATCTGCCTTACAGTAAGTGGCATGTAGTGGGCAATCAAATGAAAGTGGTGAGTTAAGAAGGAGGTACAATTTTCTTCACATGCTCATTGGTTATAAAAGTGGAGTGGGAGCACGTTCAAAACAAGGAGAGAAAGAGGCAAGAGCTCCCAATAGTCGAATCTAGTCATTTTGACATTTTGTTTTCCCATAGACTCCTTCTAGCCATACGTCATTTTGTACATAGAACTGTTGTGGAGGTCATATCTCAGTGTATATGTAACCATTTCTTGCGTTTAAACATTCATTGGAAAGCTTATCTCCTTTATTTTCTCTATAATAAATATCTTTCTCAAATATGATATATTCTGTGAGATATTAGTCAAAAGACTGAAGTCTAGTTTTTTAGCATACTTATGTAGACAGGTAGTCTATTTTGGTTGGTTACGTTTCCCAACCAAAACATATCCAAATTTCTTGGTTTTTAGCTTGTTAGAAATCTCTTTGCATGCAACTTCTCTATAACAAATATTTCAAAAGTTTTATAATCTGGGAGATATCTATCATAGAAGGAAGTCTAGTTTTTTAGTATACTTGTGTGCATAGGTGATCTATTTTAGGTAGTTGAATTTCCTAAACAAAACCCATCTAAATTACTTCAATTTTATCTTCTTCAAAAGCTATCTGTGTGTCCTTTCTATGTCTCAAGTATCTTCCTCAAAGGATATATTTTCAGAGAATTATCAGTCGAAGAGTGAAGTTCAGTTCTTCAGCATACTGTTGTGGATAGGTAGTTCATCTTCATCATTTGCATTCCCAAATCAAAATTTATCCAAATTAAGTTATTTATAGCTTTTTAGAAAGCTCTCTTTGTCTACTTTGATTAAAGCGCCTTTGAGTTTTGTATTGGGAGCAGAAAGCTATCTAATGTGGATTTTTTTGTCTAAGCACTAGACATACAAGGGTTCACTACACATTGTTGTTGCGCATAGGAGAACTCATTCTCCAAACATTTAAATAAGTGGGTATACAAGCTCAAGTCTAAACCTGATGGAACAGTTGATAGGTATAACCCTAGGCTTGTTGCAAAGGGTTATGCATAGGAAAGAGGCATTGATTTTGATGAGACCTTTTCACCTACTTGCCAAATGACTATTGTTCGTAACATCTCTGCATTTGCAACTCATCATGGTTGGAATGTACATCAGTTGGACATTAAAACTACATTTTTGAATGGTAATTTTCATGAACAAGTGTATATTTTTCTACCCCGTGGCTTTGTGTAGAAAGGGCATGAAAAGCAGGTGTGCAGGTTAAAGAAGACAGTATATGGTTTAAAGCAAGCAACACATGCTTAGTATGAATAGATACATGCCTATCTGATTGCACATGGTTTTGAGAATAGTCCAACTAAAAGAAGCTTATATGTTAAGCATGCTAATGATGTGCTTCTCATCATTGTTGTGTGTGTTGATGACATGTTGCTCATTGGTCCTCATGAGAAGCATATTATTGATTTTAAGGCTAATCTACATGCCTCATTTGAGATGTCTGATTTGGGGCATTGACATCATTATTTGGGCATTCAATTTATGAAAGTTGATGGAGGAATAGCTTTGTTTTAAACAAAATATAGTGACACATTATTGCAGCATTTTGGCCTTAAGGAATGCAAACCTATTGCCACTCCTATGGAGACAGGTTAACGATTGAGTCTTCATAATGCTAAAGATGCTTTTGATGTTGTTCTTTATTAACAAGTTGCTGGATGCTTGATTTACTTATGCATTACTCAACTAGATATTCAGTTTGTTATCTCATAGATAAGTAGGTTTATGCATTGCCCAAGAGTCAATCATTGGTAGGTGGTTAAGCACATCTTCCAGTACTTGAGTAGTGCTTGACTACTTGGATTGTTTTATCCCAAGGGGGGATCACTACCACTAGATTTACATGCTTTTTGTGACTTTGATTGGGCTGGTTGCTATCACACTCGTGTGTCCACTAGTGGCTTTTGCTTCATGCTTGGTAGCTCATGTATCTTGCTTGAGCAAGAAGCAACCTACTATGGCCACTTCCAATTGTGAGGTTGAGTATAGTGCAACTTTCACAATGACCGTTGAATGTGTGTGGCTCAAATGCCTTATGGCTGATTTAGATATTGATGAGTCTTCTGCCACCACCATCTTCACTAAAAGTGAGAGTGCATTGGCAGTTGCGAGGAACCTTGTGTTCCATGCATGCACTAAGCATATTGAGGTGCATTATCATTATGTAAGGGAGATGTTCTCTACTCAAGAGATCATCTTAACATATGTGCCAACATAGAACATTGCAGATCTTTTTAGGAAGGTTGTGCCTAGGGAGAAGTTTCAATCTTTTTGCAAACCTTTGGGCTTACTTCCTTTTGTAGATTGATTCCACATAGCTTGACACTTCCTTATACATGATTGACTCCTCCTTGTTCACCGCATCACTCCTAGGGGGGATTTGATGTTATATTTAGGTCATGATGTGTGTGAACACACTAGGACCACTCGGGCACTTTTTTCCCCATTTAGGAGGTTTTTTCCCCTAGTTTGTATATATGCCTATTTCACTAATGGGTTACATATCTTTGTACATTCTAGTGGTAATACATTCAATATTGTGTGTCGTGCTCAAAGATGTTATCATTAGTGTCCATGTGAAAGGCCAAACGGGTCTTCTTTCTATATGTTCTTTAATAAAACATAGAGCGGCCTGGTCAGTCACAGAATGTAAGTTTGAGTGCATTTGTATCACCTAAGAAGTCCATGTTCCTGTCCCCTTTGTGCTATGTTGTTCTGCATATTCTATAGACTCTGTGTGCAGTATTGTGTGTGGCCCTAGGAGCTCGGTTTCTACTCCAAGGATATTGTCGTGGAGCTCTCGAGAAGGAGACCACACTCTGTACTTCACTAGTATCAGATCATTTTGATGCAAAAGATTTGTTCCTTTTGTGCAACCAAAGAAAGCATCCACTCAAGGCTTTCATCTAAGGCGGCAACCAAGGCATAGACCTTGGCATACCTTGTCATCCGAGTCACCGAATTCATCGTTGGTGCCGTTGGCTATGGCTGAGGGAGGACCTCAATGGTCAAGGAAGATAGAGGTTCCCAATACTGCCCGGGAGATCACCTATCCCAGTCCATTTCCCTCAGAGCTCACTTAACCATGGCAATCTTTTGCCACTAAGCTACACTCGTGTGGTGTCTGAGGAAGGGGAAAGACTGAGATTAACATTACCTTGAACATGTTTTGGTCCCTCAAAGGTTCATTCTTTGCTTCTAGAGCCTATTTTTCTAAGAATTGTTGGGGTGTGTTTTGGAGCCATTTTTGAGTACTTTCATAACATAGTTCTCTTCACACAAGTCCAAGAACATCAAGAAGAGTGTTCTTTGTACTTCTTCGATAATAAATGTGAACCTTTGGGGCTATGTTTTCAACCACACTAAAACTACAGGTTTCTCGAATGGTTTTTTAGTTTTGGTGGGAGTAGCCGCTGTAAATTTATGCAGGTTCTTGAGCCTAAAACATCAGAGTTGATAAACACTTGCAGGTGTTGTTGGATAGTTTTTTGGGTTTTGCATTCAACCTTTTCGTGTCAATTTAGTGCATATATTGAGCACATACAAACCACGTACGCTTCTGTAGATACCGCTTATGTATGTCCATGTGGTCATTGATATAACATCTATGTTTTTTGCATAAAACCTTTTACATTTGATAAAGAGGGTCATGGTGAGGTTTTCTTAACTATGAGACACCTAGATGTTGGATCTCTTCGATGATGCATGTGGAAGACTTACCAATCCTCGCCATAGGAGATGTATGATAGTTGTTCATAGGTGCTCGATAAGCCTTGTTGGCTTCTATTGGGTAACTGATTATATGCAGTGGAGTCAGTGATTCACTCTATATGTAAACATGTCAGTACTTGCAGTTTTATGATATTTGGACATTGTTCATATGCTCATTTTGCAGAGGGTAATTTGGAAAAATGTTTCTAGATTTTTGGCTTTGTCAAATATTTAGTGGTTGATTTACTCCTTAATACACTTATTTGTTGGTGTTTGGAATCTTCTAGCTCCATTATCATTCTATTGAATTCTGTACCATCATGGCATCAAAGGTCTAAGGCACATCTGGTGGATCAGGTTCTAGTGCTAGTGTTTCAAAGAGGAACTATAACTTGCATGGTAAAGACCATTTTGAGATCCAAAAATTTGATGGCACAAACTTTGCTCTATGGAAGAATTAGATTAAAGATGTGTTGATTCAAAGGAGCCAATGAAAGCTAGTAAATGGAATTTCAAAGAAGCCTACCAACATGGATGAAGATGATTGGGATGAGTTAGATGAAATGGCCAAGTCTGCCATTTGCTTTCACATGGCAAATAAGGCAAATAATGTTTACTTTACAGTATTAGACTACGAAAGTGTAGTGGAGCTTTGGAAGAAGTTATGCAATACATATGAAAAAGAGACAACATCAAATAAAGCATATTTGATAAGAAAATTATATGACCTTTGCATGGACACAGATAGTGTTGCTACTCATATAAATGAGTTTGATGCTATATTCTCCCAGTTATAGGCTCAGAAAATGTATATGGATAATGAAATGAAAGCAATACTGCCATTATGCACCTTGGCATCATCATGGGATACATTTTACACAACTATTAGCAATAGTAAACCTAGTGGTAAACTCCTCTATGATGACCTATGTGGAGCACTCTTGAGTGAGGAGATTTGTAGAAAATCTATGGTTGGCTCTCATAGTGCAGATGCATATAATGTTCGTGATTCTTACCAAAAAAAGATTCAGCAACGTGGCAAGAGAAAGAATAAGGAAAAAATGGTCAATGGAAGGAGAGTAGATGTAAATCAAGGAAGAGGTATATAGAATGCCATTATTGTCATAAGAAAGGACACATGAAGAAAGATTGTTATGCATTAAAGAATGCTAAAGGTAAAGGACATAATTTTGATGGGCATGTTAAATAGTAACCTACACCATCTACTTTGACTTTGAAGATTGAAGAAATTAATGCTATTTCTGATGATGGTGATGTGTTGACACTTGATAATACTATGCCAACTAAGGCCCTTATTGCTAATTCTCTTTCCCACACATAACTGCTAGATTGTGGTGCTTCTTTCCATGTGACATCACATAGAGAATGGTTCTCTAATTATGGAGCAAAGTCTCTTGGTACCATGAGACTCGGTGAATCTTACTAGTGTAATGTTGTGGTGATTAGAGATGTGGTTGTGCAGTTCATATGGTTCAAAATTTACCATGCATAATGTATGTCATGTACCTCAGTTATCACGTAGTTTGATGCCATTTGGTCAACTTGATGACCATGGTTACAAGGTGGTCTTCTATGCTCAGTCCTTTCGTATATCAAAGGGCAATATGGTTATTGCAAAAGGAATCAAAGTTGGCTTATTTTATCCTTTATTTGTATCATAGAAAGAACACTTGTTAGCTATTACTAAATAGCCTATGGCTTGTATTTGGCATGGTCATTTGGGCCATATATCTCATAGTGGAATGGAAAATCTTTCTCATTGTGGCTACATACCTGTGTTATCTTTCTCTGATTTTTCATTTTGTGAGCATTTTGAATATGGAAAGCAAACCACAAATGTTCATGGAACACACATTGACTCTTTAATTCAGCCTTTAAATCTCATCCATATAGATGTGTGTGGTCCTATGCCCACTAGGTCCTTAGGTGGTTCTCTTTACTTTGTCACTTTCATAGATGATGCTACTAGAAAAGTTTAGGTATATCCTATCAAATCAAAGGATGAGGCATTCCCTACTTTCAAAAAATGGCTTGCTTCAGTTGAGACTCGAAAAGGAATAAAGCTTAAAGCTTTGCATTCAGATAATGTGGATGCATATACATCACATGGATTCAAACTTTTTTGTCAGTCTAGAGGGATTCGTGGAGAGTTTACAGCTCCTTATACCCCAATATAGAATGGTGCAGCTAAAAGGATGAATAGAACTATTCAAGATAGGGTAGTTTCTATGTTGCATCATGCAAACCTCTCACAAGGTGTTTAGGTAGAAGCAGTATTGACTGTAGTTCACATGATTAACCTTTCAGCTAGTAGTACCAAAGGTCTAAAAGTGGCACAATAGTTATGGACACGGAAGCCACCATATTATGATCATCTTTGAGTCTTTCGGTGTGAAGCATATGTTCATATAGCCAAGAATCTTAGAAAAACATTGAACCATAAGTCAAAGAGATGAATTTTTATTGGATATGGTCGAGAAGGACAATTTGGATATCGCTTATGGGATCCTAAAACACTATTAGTGATCAAAAGTAGGGATGTCATTTTCAATCAGCCTAAGATGCACAAACAACCCATTAAGCAGGTTGAAGTGACAAGAGTGGTGTTTGAGGATACTAGTCCTCCAATTAGCATGCATAAAAATGTTGCACATAGGGATGTTCAAGAGAATGTCAGATCAAATCAGTGATTATTCTACACATGTTCCTATTCAGCAACCATTGAGATGCTTGGCACGTGTCTCACATCACCTGATAGATATATTCTAAGTTTAGATTTTGTTATGTTAATAGATGTTGGTGAGCCTTCTTCCTACAAAGAGGCTATGTAGATAGAGAATCATGTCAAGTGGAAGCATGCCATGAAGAGTGAGTTGGATTCTATTCACAAGAATGGTACTTGGTATTTAGTACCTTTGCCAAAGGGAAGGAAAGCTTTACCATGTAAATATGCGTATAAGCTGAAATTCACGTCAGATAGTGCTTCTAGAAAGTATAAAGCATGACTTTTTGCAAAGGATTTTAAGCAAAAACATGGTGTTGATTTCCAGGAAATCTTCTCTCGAGTGGTCAAGATGACTACTCCTGCGCATGTTGCTTGGATTTGTTGCAATAGAGGACTTAGAACTAGTCCAAATGGATGTGAAACTAATTTCTTGCATGGAGATCTTACAAATGAGATCTATATTAAATAGTTAGAGGGGAGATGTGAGCAGATATATGTCTAATCTTGGCAAGAAACCTTGGGAAGCGGTCAAGATGATTTTGAGATATTTGAGTGGCACTAAAGACAAGTGTCTATGCTTAGGTAGAGGGAAAGCATCCATTATTGGTTACACAAATTCTGATTATGGTAGTTGTGGAGACAATCGTAAGTCTACATCAAGGTACATTTTTCATTTTGTTGGAGGTCCTATCTCTTGGAGATCTCGTATTCAAGAATGTACAGTTGTTTCCACCATAGAAGCAGAGTATGTTGCAGCAACTAAGGCATGGACGGAAGCATTGTGTCTTTCTCATCTTGCTTGTGATATGGGTTTACCTCAGCATGTACCTCGTTTGCTCAGCAATAGTAAGAGTGCCATTGCTTTGGCTAAGAATCCGATCTATCCTGGAAAGACCAAACACATTGAGGTGAGGTATCACTTCATTAGAGATTGCTTAGCCACTAAGCACATTATTCTTGAGAAGGTTCACACTCAAGATGATGCTGCAGATGCTTTGACTAAAGCTCTACCACGGGATAGCTTTCGACAGTGTTGTCACTTGATGGGGGTTAGTTGATTCATGATCTTACATAGTCACTTGTATACTATGTAACATGACCATCAAGTGGGAGGCATAGTTTGTATACTTACACTCAGGTATTCTTTATCATTCTTTATTTTTTTCCTATAATTACTTTGTCCATATTGGTATTTAGAGGGAGATTGTTACCATTAGTGTCCATATGAAAGGGAAAATGGCCACCGAACACTTCTTTGTATATGTTCTTTAATAAAACATATAGTGGTGTGGTGAGTCAGAGACTATAAGTTCGACCACATTTGTATTACCTAAGAATTCTGTGTTCATGCTCCTTGTGTACTGCGTTTTTCTGCCTGTTCTACAACCTCTATGTGGAGTACCATGTGTGGCCCGAGAAGCTTTTTTTTCTACTCCGCGCATATCATCATGGAGCTCTCAAGAAGGAGTGCAATGTGGTGCATTGCGATTGAAATACTTCACAAGCTCTCCTTCTTGCTTGTGCTATTTGCATGGTTCTGCAGATGTCTAACTTCAACAAAAACTGCTTCGCTTTATGGTGTCAAAATTGTGATCGGAGCTCATCTCCACCTCCAAATGCACTATTGTAGTGCTTGTGTAGGAAATTTCATCTTTTTGTGCCAAAGATATATATAGGTTTTGGCTCGCTAGTATAAGTTTCTCAAAGTCCATTATAGGTTTAGCAAAACGCAACAGGGTAGTTTTATTCAACTTTTTGATATACAATCATTTTTCTGCATCACGATATTTTAATGAGTGGCCATGGTTGAAAGTAGTGATGCGTTCCATATGTTGGTTGTTGAGGATAAGTTGGATGGTACCAATTACCCATTATGGGCTTATATGATGCATTATGAACTGGTTGCAAAAGGACTGCAGAATATTGTGCACGATGTTGAAAAATATCCTATTACATCTACAAACACAGTTGCTGAAGGTGATTGAGACAACATTGAAGATAGTGATATTCTTCAAGTTCTTGTTCATGTTGCGGTTCTTACTATACCTACTATAGAGCAACTTTGTTGGGATCGCATAGTTGCTCAGGCCCTGCATTGATAGCTTTGTCTATCAAACATGCCATTATTTCTCACATTCACTCTTTTGGAATAGCAAAGGTTGCTTGGGATACACTTACCACTTTATACTAGGCAAGGAATGAGGCTCATGTTACTTACCTCTGAAAACAGCTTGAGAGTGAACACATGAATGAAGGAGATTCCATGGAAATTTTTTTGATAAAGATCAAAGATTTGAAGGCGCACTTGATTTGTCTTGATGAAGTCTTGCACGATAATTCACTTGTGCAGATTGTTTTAATGGTCTTCCAGATTCATATTAGAGTTTTGCTTCTACCCTTTGATTGATCATGAAAGGCAATCCAAATGCCTTTACATTTGAGGAGTTAGTCTCTGTTCTATTGTAGAAAGATCGGTCTAGGCAGAACAGGTCCATTATGCATGTTGTAGATCAAGCATTTCTAGCTAGTCAGAAGGACAAAGGTAAATGGATCTCATCTATTAGTAAGCAAAAAATTGCTAATTCTACACAATCAAAGAAAGATAACAGAGACAAGAAGAAAAAAGAAAAGTAGTAATTGCTTTGCAAATACTGCAAAGGGAATGATCATGTCATAAAGAGTTTTCCAAAACTAGCTGCAAAAGAGCCAAAGAAAAAAGAGGCTAGAATGGTTGTTGTAGAAGCCTCTACACCCAAAATAGAATGTGCAAATCTTTTGCAGAATAAAGAATGGGAATTTACTATTGTTTGCAATTATGAAGCACATTCTCATGAATTATGTATGCCTATAATAGTCTGAGATGTTTGGTACTTTGATAGTGCAACAAATAGTCTAGAGTTCATAATCTGTCAAATCCTGACATGTTTATTACTTTTGGCATTTTATGTCATGGGCTATATAAGATCATAGATTATGCAAAATTTGTGAATGACTCAACAAGTGCACTTCAAGATTCTCAGGCTATGTTAGATGCAAAGCTTTGGCATGCATGCCTTGGTCATCTAAATTTTACTAGTTTACTACACTTGCAAGAATCTAAAATGGTTTCCCCTTAGCCCGAACTTGAGGCACCTGGTAAACATGTCTATGAAGGCTATTTTTTGGGGAAAATGTAGCATTCCTCATTCCCAGAAGATGGTTCAGTTTGAGCTACTAAAAAATTGTAGCTTGTTCATAATAATGTTTGTAGTCCTATGCATGCAATCTCCTTTGGGAACTATCTTTATTTTGTGACTTTCATTGATGATTTTTGCAGGCATGCATGGGTATATCCACTAAAAGCAAAGTCCAAAGTGTTTATGTGCTTTGGTTTTGGCTATCTATCTGTCTGTCTGTCTGGCTGTCTGTATGTCTATGTATCTATCTATCCATATATCTTTGTATCCATTTGTTGGTGTAAATTACAATCCTACACATTTGGCTCAAACTATGCATTGAAGTTTATACATACATGAAGAAGCATAGGAACATATGCTAGTGGTTAATTACCACTTTACCTCATTGTAAAAGTCAGATTCACTTGGAATCTTTTGTAATCACCTACCAGAAGGATTCGTGGATAAAAGTAGTTGTTTGATTGAAAGAATATCTCCAAGCATTTAGGAGTTGGATCATAGGGAGCCAAAAGTTTGAATTTGAATTCAAGTCTTTACCCATCTCTTATAAAAATGGACATGAAATGTCGCGGGTCAGAGAGAGCACTCCCGAGCCTAGCATTACTGATTTTTGAGTGTGTGTGAGGTCTACACTCTAGCCCACACCTCTCTACACCATTTGGCAATGATATTCATGCCAATGGAGTTGTATACAAATGTTCATTAATACATACATTCACATTGTCCATCTCTAAGTTCTCTGTTAGTCTACTCAAAAGTCTGTCAACTTGTCAAGGGCATATCTCAGTCAATTCTTCACCAAATGCAGTGATTCAAAGCTTGTTGGATTCAGCTCGAAGTAATCTACATGGTCTCAAAGTTTGAAGACATTCTATTCAGGGATTTTGGAGAAATAGGCATCGAGGTGATCTCTAGTCATTTTCTGCTACAGTCCTAAAAAGTCGAGGGTATAGCTTAACTTGCTAAATTGATTTCTCTTAGCATAGTTTATTATTTTACATCATTCCACTTGGAATAGGTAGCTTACTAAGCTAATTAAATACCCCAAAAAGGAATTTTTCCAATTTCTACTGTACTGTTCATACTGAGCAAAATACACAGCAGGTGTCAAGACATAAATAGAAGGTGTTCTTGAGTTTGTGAGGATCAAAGTTATCTGTTTTGATTCAATCATTACACACATCATTTCCAAAGTACATAGGACATTTTATGGTGTCATTGGTAAGCTAAGGAGATCTACTTTTCAAGTCTGAAGCAAAACAGGGCTGGTACAAAGCAGGTTTTAGTAGTACCTACTCAGTCTCTTGGAGCATCCATCCATCTTTCCCAACAGTGGTATCAGAGCAAACTAAGGTAAAATGGGAGATGGTTTTCCTTCATTCATTGATAAATTGGACAGGAACAACTATCAAGCATGGTCTCTAAGGATGAAGACCTACCTACAAGGAAGGAGTCTCTATGGATACATCTCAGGAGATGAGGAATTGCCCTCATTCAAAACAAGAGGATTACCAACCAAGGAAGAACATGAAAAGCTCAACACATGGTGTGCTAAGGATGCATTGGCAAGGTCTTATTTACTCAACTCTATATCTGATTTTCTTTTGCCACATATTAGAAATTGTAAGACATCCCAAGAGACTTGGGAAACCTTGTCATCATATTTTTCCTCCAACACAAGGGCTAGGAAAAATTAGTTGTGGATTGAATTCACAACATTAAGGAAGCAACCTAAGCAAGCTGTTTCAGAATTTGTGACCAAGATTAAAGATGTAGCAGATCAGTTAGCAAGCATAGGAGAAGAGATTGAAGAAGAACAGATTGTAAGGAAAGTGATCAATGGGATCAAGGCTGATGACAAATGGGAAAG
The DNA here is from genome assembly GCA_020310875.1 of Ceratopteris richardii. Taxonomy (NCBI): domain Eukaryota; kingdom Viridiplantae; phylum Streptophyta; class Polypodiopsida; order Polypodiales; family Pteridaceae; genus Ceratopteris; species Ceratopteris richardii. The sequence continues at coordinate 90,074,802 of CM035434.1, forward strand.
CTTCACCACAGCTATGGATCTTTACATGGACATGCACACTCCAGATCTTACAACTCTCATGGGACAATTATTTACTCATGAAGCAAAGCTCAACAAAAATGGAGATACATCCAAAGGTAATAACTCTTCTGCCCTATATACTGATAAGAAGTCTAAAGATAAAGGCAAAAGCAAGAAGGTGGAAGATGAAGGTTCTACCTCCCAAGCCAACTATGTAGGGAGAGGTAGATCTTCAAGAGGAAGGGGTAGAGGAGGTAAGCAAGGTAGGGGGAGATCTTATAACTCCTCACCATGCAACATTTGTGGTTTATCAAATCATACTAGAGATGAGTGTTTCAGGAATTACAAGAATCAAAGAGGAAGAGGATATCAAAGAGGTGGCTACTCACAGTCAAGAGGAAGATTCAACCATCACCAAGGCTACAACAACAATTACAACAATAATTACAATGGAAACTACCAAGGAGGTTTCAAATCCAGGAAGGATTATAACAACTACACAGAGGAGCAGGATGACTCTCTTCTAATCATGAACATGACTTCTAAATCAGGTACAAATGATGACCACCTATTCTACATTGACTCACGATGTTCAAATCATGTGGCTGGCAATGTAGCATTACTCTCTGATCTTGAGGAACCAAAAGGTAAGCATCAAGTCCAAACAGGTGATGACACAAAGCATTCTGTAGTTAAAGTTGGAAATGTTAAGACTTGTGATGGAAATCAGAATTTGTTGAGCAGGATACTCTATGTACCAACCATTACCAAAAATTTGATGAGTGTTAGTCAGATTGTGGAGAAAGGTTTGCAGGTCAGATTCAACCAATATGGAGCATATGTGGAGGATCCAAGACATGGGTTCAAGAGGATTGCTAAAGGAGAAAAATCAGGTAGACTTTTCACTTTTGAGTTAGAAGACACAAAGAATATTGCTCTATACAGTTATAAGGATCAAACACTTTCAGAGCTTGAGATTTGGCACAAAAGATTAGGGCACATAGGAGAAAGAACCTTGAAACAAATGAGCAGGGACCAATGTGTGCTTGGGATACCTAATGTATCCAAGCAACATATGATTTACAAGTGTGGTGCTTGTCAATTTGGGAAGTCTCACAGATTACCCTTCTCAAGGAAAGGATACATGCATGAAGACTACCTAGAGCTTGTCCACACAGATGTATGGGGACCAAGCAAAGACCCCTCAGTCTCAGGATCAAGGTACTATGTGTCTTTTATTGATGATTATAGCAGATGGATTGTATTGTACTTTATGAAGCACAAGGATAAGGTATTTAATTGCTTTAAAAAATATCTTGCACTAGTTGAAAATCAGACAGGAAGGAATTTAAAGAGGTTAAGGTCAGATGGAGGAGGTGAGTACTTCTCCAATGAATTTGAAGACTTCTTGCAGGACAGAGGCATCAAAAGAGAAATAACCACAAGGTATTCTCCTGGACAGAATGGGGAAGCTGAGAGAAGAAATAGGTTAATTGTGGAGACAGCTAGGTCTATGTTGAATGAAAAAAAATTACCTAACTATCTATGGGCAGAAAGTGTTTCCACTGCCACTTACCTCATAAACAGGTTACCATCTAAGTCACTTGATGGTATGACACCCTATGAAGCATGGCATGGTAAGAGACCCTCACTTGACCATTGCAAAATTTTTGGATGTGTAGCATATGTACACATTCCTTCTTAGATAAGAGGTAAGCTAGATCCAAAGGCTGAAAAATGTATCTTTATTGGGTATGATTTAAATAAAAAAGGTTACAGGTTTTATAACCCTACCAATAAAGGATTCATGGTAAGCAAAGATGTTGTCTTTGATGAAAATGATTCTTGGTATGAGAATGAATGCAGGAAGGTCAAGTTACCCTATGATTTGGAAGAGGAGGAACCTACTCACAATGAAGCCTCAAGTTCAGATGATGAAGATACTATCAACCTTGAAGAATTCAAAGCATGGAAGTCCAAAGGCAAAATGAAGGTGAAGAAACTTGAAGACATACCTGAATCTTCAACTCAACCATTTAGAAGATCACAAAGAGAAAGCAAGAAACCTATCAGATATGGGTATGATACATCTCTTGTTACTAAACATTTAGTTTATCTTGCCAAAGATTTGTCAAATGAAGAACCAGGATCATGTGAAGAAGCAATAACCAAACCAGAATGGAAAGAAGCTATGGATGAGGAGATTGAAGCACTCAAGGAGAGTGACACATGGGAGTTAGTACCTAAGAAGGACTCAATGAAGGTAATAGGATCCAGATGGATCTATAAGCTTAAAACAAATTCTGATGGCACCATTAATAGGTACAAAGCCAGATTGGTAGCCAAGGGTTTTGCACAAAACCAAGGCATTGACTATGAGGAGACATTCTCACCTGTGGCCAAGATGCCAACCATCAGAGTGTTGGTAAGTGTGGCTGCATCAAAAAATTGGAATATGTACCAATTGGATGTCAAGAATGCTTCCTTGAATGGATGGATTTCAGAGGAGGTATATATGTCACAACCTCCTAGCTATGAGGATCCTAAGAAGGTAACATATGTTTGCAAATTAAAAAAGGCTTTATATGGATTGAAGCAGGCACCTAGGGCATGGAATTACACGTTAACTACATATCTCCAAGACCAAGGATTTGTCATGAGCAAGGCAGATACTTCTCTGTTCATCAAGAGAAGTAATTCAGAGGTAATATACCTTTGTGTTTATGTTGATGACATCATCATTACAGGTAATGATGTCAATAGAATCAGATATATCAAAAGTCAAATGATGAAGGAGTTCAAGATCAATGATCTTGGTCTATTGAAGTATTTTTTGGGACTTGAATTAGTCTACACTAATTCAGGGATATACATCACTCAGAAAAAGTATATACAGGACATGTTGAAGAAGTTTCACTTGCAGGATGCCAAAGTAGCAAGCACTCCAATGGAGGTAAACCTAAAACTAAGTGCCCATGAAGGTGATGAAGTCAATGACATTACAGGCTATCAAAGTATGGTGGGTAGCTTGAACTATGCTACCTTAACAAGGATAGATATTGCATATGGAGTTAGTGTGCTAAGTCAATTTATGCACAAGCCAAGGATACCTCACTGATATCAAAATTTATTCAGATGCAGATTGGGCAGGATGCAAGGATGATAGGAGGAGCACTTCTGGATATATTTCTTTTGCAGGTAACAAACCAATTTCATGGTCTTCAAAGAAGCAACCTACTATTGCTTTGTCTTCCACAGAGGCAGAGTATAGAGGGCTGGCTAATGCCACACAAGAAGCAATATTGATTAATCTTTTGTATACAGAATTGGGTCTATATACTAGGCCTCCAATAATCTTTGGAGATAATACAAGTTCTCTTCACCTTGCAGCTAATCCTATTTATCATGCTAGGACCAAACATATAGAGGTCCATTACCATTATGTGAGAGAAAAATTGATAAGCAAGGACATTCAACTAACCTATGTATCAACCAACATGCAATGTGCAGATTTGTTGACTAAAGCTTTGGATGGAACCAAACTTTGCAGGTTCAAATCCATGATTGGATTGCAGGATATACTTGAAGATTGAAGATGAAGACTTAAGCCAAAATGTTTGGCTTGAGGGGGAGATGTTGGTGTAAATTACAAGCCTACACATTTGGCTCAAAGGATGCATTGAAGTTTATACATACATGAAGAAGCATAGGAACATATGCTAGTGGTTAATTACTACTTTACCTCGTTGTAAAAGTCAGTCTGACTTGGAATCTTTTGTAATCACCTACCAAAAGGATTCGTGGATAAAAGTAGTTGTTTGATTGAAAGAATATATCCAAGAATTTAGGAGCTGGATCATAGGGAGCCAAAAGTTTGAATTTGAATTCAAATCTTTACCCATCTCTTATAAAAATGGACATGAAAAGTCGCAGGTCAGAGAGAGCACTCCCGAGCCTAGCATTACTGATTTTTGAGTGTGTGTGTGAGGTCTACACTCTAGCCCACACCTCTCTACACCATTTGGCAATGATATTCATGCCAATGGAGTCGTACACAAATGTTCATTAATACATACATTCACATTGTCCATCTCTGAGTTCTTTGTTAGTCT
>CM035434.1:90106413-90133913 GCA_020310875.1 Ceratopteris richardii
ACTATAAACCCTAGACCCTAAACGCTTACCCCAAATCCTCCTCCGTTAACCCTAAATGGTAAGCCCTAAACCTTAAACCTTGAACCCTAAACCATAAACCCTAAATCCTACACTTTAAGCCCTATACCAAAAAGCCTTAAGTATAAAGCTTAAAACCTAAACCCTAAAGCATGAACCCTTAACCCTTAACCCTAAAACCTAAACCCTCAACTTTGAACCTTCAAACCTAAGCACTAAACCCTAAACCCTAAACCCTAATCCCGAATCCCTAATCCCTAAACCCTAAATCCTAAACCCTAAACCCTAAACCTAAACCTAAACTCTAAACCCTAAAATCTAGAACCCTAAACCTAAAAGCTAAACCCTAAACTCCAAATGCTAAACCCTAAATCCTAATCCCTAATCCCTAATCCTAAATCCTAAACCCTACTTTCTACATCTTAATGCCTAAACCCTAGAACCTAAATCCTAAAAAGTAAGTCCTAAACAATGAACCCTAAACCAAAAACCCTAAACCCTAAGTCCAAAATTCCAAACGGTAAACCCAAAATCCTAAATCCTAAGCCTTATACCTAGATCCTGGAGCCTAAATCCTAAACCTTGAATTCTAAAGGCTAAACTCTAAATCCTAAACCCTAAACCCTAAACACATAATTATAAATGCTAAAAGATAAACCCTTAACCTTTGATACTTAACCTAAACCTTAATTGCTAAACCCTAAATCCTTAACTTCAAACTCGAAACCCTAAACCTCTCATGGAAGAGTGTAGTTCAACGTTTCCCCCAACCTATACGAAAGCAAAAGAAGCATACTTGATTGCAATTATTTTGCAACCACTCATGCTTTTCCATTTACATGATTCTCCCATTTATAAAAATGGGCTTTATGAATTCAAGTATGTATAAGAACTTAATAGGTAATCAAAAGAGTACATGTACATAAGTAACATAAAAGTTTTAGAAATATCTCTAGGTATAGTTTAAAATTATATGAGAGTGATATTTAGGAAAATTTTGAAGCGGATTGATGTAATTGAATAAATCTCTTAATCAAATATTTTTTATTATGATTACAAATTCAAATATCATGTTAATATAATATAGATGCTTCTTTAAGTTGAAGTGTTATGGTCATACATGTATTGAAAATGTGCATTTTAATGTGTACTCATGATGTGGATTTCAAAAATTAACATATGTAGTGATAAATCATAAACCTTAGAACCCTAAACCTACACCCCTACACCATAAACCCTAAACCTAGACTCCCAAATCTTAAATCTTAAATCTTAAATCCTAAACATTAAACCCAAAATTCTAGATCCTAATCCCTAAGCCTAGACCCTAAACCCAAAGCCTAAACCCTAAAACCTAGACACTAAACCCCAAATTATAAACCCTAAACCCTAGATCCTTCACCCTAAGCCCTAAACCCTAAACTATAATCCCTAAACCCTAAACCTCAAACCTTAAACATTAGATCTTAAAACCCTAAACCTTAAAACCCCAAACCTGAAACCTTAAAGTGATGATGTGGATTTCAAAAGTTAACATATACAATGATATAGATTTCAGCTTGAATGGTATGGTGTGGATGATGTTGATTGATTTTTAATTCAAATATCATGATATGAGTTGATATAGGAGTGATGATGTGGATTTCAAAGTTAATATGTTTAGTAATATAATATGGATTTGAATTCAAATGTTATGATGCGGATGATATTGATTGAATTTTAATTAAAATATTATTGTGTGGATTGATATAGTAGTGATGATGTGGATTTCTAAAGTTAATATGTGAAATGATATTATTTGGATTTTAATTCAAATGTTATGATGTGGATGATGTCGATTGAATTTCAATTTAAAAGTTCAAATATGTATCGATATTATGTGGATTTTGATTCAAGTCTTATGATGTGGAGTGTCATGATGATATTGTATTTTTATTGATCGTGTCATTATATTATTTGATATATTACATTTTTAGAAGTAAAAAGTTGAAAGAATTCGAGATATGAACAATCAAACAGATCATGTTAAATCTCAAAGAATTTTAGAAGAATAAAATAAAATCTAAAGTCTTTTTAATCTAAACTATTTTCAATAAAAAATATTCTGAATCTAAAAGATTTTTTATCTAAAATACTTTCGATCTAAAATATTTTCAATCCAAAAGGTTTTCAATCTAAAACCTTTTCAATCTAAAATGTTTTCAATCTAAAAACTTTTCAATTTAAAACCTTTTCAATCTAAAAATGGTTTCAATCTAAAACATTTTCAATTTAAAACCTTTTCAATCTAAAATGTTTTTTTATCTAAAACCTTTTCAATCAAAAATATTTTTGATCAAAGAATTTTTTTATTGAAAGTTCCTTTGATAAAAAACTCTTTGAATTTTCATGCAAAAACTATCTAGACTTGTTCGAATAAGGTGACAGGGCACTGAATAATTTGGTAAAATAATAAGAGATCATCACAAAATCCCATAATTATTCACCAATAATGGAATTATCAGATAATGAATAATGCAAAATAGTACTCATTGGTGCACTTTCCTTGAGAGTTTTCTCTTCAATGGTATAAAGTAATGGTGCATGGCCCTTTTCAAATGCTAGAAGTGAGTTTTAAGGGTCTCTGTTGACTCTTCTCAATCCAATGGTCTAAATATAACTACCCCATCATGGTCTCTTTCTCCATGCTCAAGAGGGGCCAATCCTACCATGTGTTTCATGTGGATCTGATGCTATTTAATTTTCTATTAGTGGGTCACTCAATTTAGAGAGTTTTTATTCTTTATCGCTCTTATGGATGGCCCACTTCCCTTTGATCTTGTTAGTTTTAAAGAGAAAAATCCGATGGCATCTAATGGGAGGGAACTTCTTATAATTCCATATTCTTTTACCTAACAGGCCAAAGCACTTCTTTTTCCATATTCTTTCGGATGGTCATTGAAGTTCGTTGCACACTTTTTTTCCGTATCTTCCAAAGCACTTCCCACTCAATGGAATTCCACAAGGTAGAAGTGCAAATTTTTGCTTCACCAAATAATGCTTGCTTCCACTTGATGTGACTCAATAGATGCAAAATCCTCGTAAGAGAATGCCAGAACAAGTGACTCCTAGGGCATGAAAAGAATAGGTGACCAAGGTCTTCTCTACTAGAGAGGTAGCACTTACACTGTTGAGGGGCTCCACATATTTTATTAGCTTTGACATTACTTAAAATCCCCTAGTTGAAAACTTGCCACATAAGAACAAATTTTTTGTTCTCAATGAGACGATGCCATAGACCCACAAACTTAAATTGCCATGTGATACAAGGCTAGCTCAGACACCATCCTTATGCAAACAAATAAAAAAGATTAAACAAATTAAAAAGAAATTAATCCTTATGCAACTAGTTAAAAACTTAAAAAGTGAGGAAGAAAGATTAAACATCATGTTTTTTAGAATTTTTGGTACGCTCTAACGCTTAACATATAACTCTAATTGTCTCCTTTCTTTTGGATTTGGAGATCCCTTTTGGATTAGGCTGAGTTTCCTCCACTTGGGTCATAGTGACATCTTGTGCCTCGTCCTTCACCTGTTGATACTCAAACATTCCCTCTTGATCGTTCATGTCTAATTGATTAACAAAGGTCTCTTCATTATTTTGCTAATTAGAGTAATCCTCTTCATCTCAAAAATGAGAAGTAGAGCTGTTACCTGAGTGACTATTTGAGTAATGATTTCTCATACCTTTCACGTAGGCCCATCCATCTTCCTTGAGCCCTTTTTGAGAAGCATGCTCTTGAGCATTCTTAGGTTGCGGTGATTCTTTGAAGGCACATTGTTAACTTGTTCATTCTGATTGGAAACATTTTCTTTATCAAGATCTTCAGAAGATTCAAACTTAGAGAAAACGTCAATGTCAAGTATTTGCAGAACATGAGATGAAGTTCTATTGTTTGATTGTATATGAAAATTATATTCACTCGCCATTAAAAACGAAAAAAAGGAGTACCACTTCCTTTTCCTTTTAGAATTTTTACATAGCATGTAACCTACAAGACAGGGGAGATATACAATGGGCAGTCATGACTTCTATAGACTTATACAGTGAAATGACTCATTGTTGTATTGAATTTGTTATATTCCTATCCGAGAGAGAGAGAGAGGGATGTGCTTGAGTCATTCTTGTAATTATTTTTGTTGTAATCCTACCGAATATATATATATATATATATATATATATATATATATATATATATATATATATATATATATATATAGAGAGAGAGAGAGAGAGAGAGAGATACATATTTTTCAAAAGAACGTGTTTTTAGCGCATGTGTCATTTCAGAGAATCACATATTTGTGCACACCATGCTGTCGGCATTAAGTGTCCGATGGCAAGGCAAATGATCTCCATTCATAACTGTGCGGTGGTTGCAATGATTTTTCTCTTGTTAAAAGCTTTTAAGATCTATTTTGAGTTACATATGTCTCGGGTTCAGTGCGTGCACATGTGGAGAGAAATGTCCTAAATAGTGTCTATGTAGTTAGCTAATGCTCTATGAAGAGATCAAGTTATTTGTTTTGTTGCAGTTGGTTGAGGTATCATGCAGTATCCAAATGGAGTGATTTTAATCTCATTTGAAAGCGTTCAATGTTTAGTTTAATTATTAGTCTCTACATGCACACAGAGAAAATAAAAAAATACAGAGCCTCTGTCTAAAACATTTTAGGATCCTAAGAGGGTTCATTTGCTTTCGTTGTGCACATAGGAGTGTTTATCCTTCAATAGATAGCACATCATAAGATTTATTCCAATTATTATTCTTTTTCCTTTGAGTTTGGCCGGGGTTTTTTTTACCCATAGTACTAGTACTTTTAACCCCTTCTTTATTTATAGTCCCAACCTCATTCTTCCCAAATTTAGAGTCTTCTTCGGTCTTATCATCATTGTTTTGATTAACTAGTGGACAATCTTTGATAGCATGTCCCTCTTTATAACAATTAAAGCACGCATATGACATGTTTTTGTAAATCAATTTTTGGTTGAGAAGTTTAAACCTATCTGGGTATTTGATTGTTAGTTGAATTTTAATTTCTTTAGTTAGTTCGACTTCCACCATAACTACTTCCACCATAACTTGAGGATCCCATTTGAGGTTTATGCTACTTCTAGGTCTCTTGCCAAGGACCTTGCCTATAAATTTTCAAAGTTGTTCCACCCAAGGATAATAATGAATAGGTAGCCCTGAGATTTCTACCGAAACAGGAACCTTAGTAGGTTTAGTACCCCTAGGATCAAAACCAAGGTATCACTTGTAGAAGGACACAGGAATGTTTCTTATAAGCCACTCACCTTCAATAATCACTTGCATAGCACTATTGCCATTGTCAAAGAAAAAAAAAAACCATTAGGAGGATATTGAAGCTGCTTAGCAAAGAGGCATTGAGATTCCCAATTTAGTTTCATACATGATTTCAAATTTTCATGGGTTGGCCTCGACCATGACACAAGCCTATAACCATCAAGGAGATAATGATGCCACTTATGTAAAGCTTCTTTATCAGTAAACAAAGTGTTACCCTCTCGTCCTTCAAGATCAGAATCTCAGCCAACATTACAGTTGTTAAGCCAACATTACGGTTGCTAACACAGCGATCCGTAAATCCTAAGTTAATCTTGCGAGAGTCTCATCGACTTTTTGTTTACCTTTTGATTCGTTAGAGTAGCGCTTTGAAAGAGCAATCCCGTTTGTATTATTGCTATAGCGTCTGCATAGGACTTCTTTGGTGAAGAACTTTGATGCTCCTCATTACTCACAGCTGACATGCTCGCTTCTTGTCCAAAGGTGAGCACACCTTGCTTGAAGTACCCATTCCTTAAAGCATCGTGAAGGGCCCTCCCCTAATGGGAATGGATACATATTTAAAGAATCCATAAGACAAGTCGGAATAGATAGAGAACCTTCCCTAATGATAGCAAAAAAATGTTGGTACCGTCCAAAACCAGCCTCTTGAAAGTCCATGATCAGATGGTTCTCAAGCTTCTTGTCAATACTTAATGTATTTCTTCAATGTGACATTGGGTCCATCTCTATCTTTTGGGATTGATTCCATATATTTTTGTTGTGCCCCTGGCTCAGGTATTAGCCAATCCAAAATGGGATTAAAGGTTCTCATGCAATGGATAACGTGATTTCTTTGGGAGCAAGGATGCAATAAGGTGATAGCATGCCACATTTCTTTTCCTTTTGGGCTTCAAGGTTTCCATGAGGTAGCATTGCGACTATGCCCTCACAAAATTTCAAGATAATCTCCATGAAAAAAAGGTAATTCAACTTAATATGATGGGGATAGGTATTGTGATAAACACTTTCCTTACTTCCTTTCTCATCTATTTTCTTGCTTGCTTGAGCCGCTAACAAGCGTGTGGCTGACTCGATGATCAATCTTGCAGCAACAAAAAGGGAGTCATGGTCTAAGGTCATTTTCATTGAATATGAAAACCTTTTCCTTTTCTGTATCCCTTAATGGAATAACGTTGATCGCCTCAACGTTCTGTCCTCATGTATCCTACTACTTCCCAAAGGCTTGAAATTGGCCCACTCTCTATGGAAAGCATGCTTTTTTTCAGTCACGATTTTCCTTATTCCAAGGGCCCAAAGTGGAAAAATGGACATAGAATTGAGGACATCTTCAGAATCAAGAGGAACCTAGAAATTAATCACTCCCTTAAGAAAAAGTGGTGCATGGATTGGTCTTGGCTTATATGGTAATTCAAGATCAATGACCTTTCAAATCCTTTCATAAAAAACAAGAAAGCTCTCCACATGTGGAAAATTCTTTATAAAGGAATCTAGATGAATGTTAGATCAAACCAAATTTGCAGGGCCCATTTAGGTGCAAAAGATGTTTGTGTGGCAGATAAGACATTGTTTACATATTCTTTTCTCTCCCCAAGAGTTCCATGATCTTAATGAGAGTAAGGAATTCTCTCGAGTCAAGAGATCAATTGAAGACAAGCTCTTCTTGATGAAGCCACCAATTTCCCTATGGCTCTCTAAAATGCCATAATAAGTGAAGCTCTCTAGAAGAACTACAGAGAAAGAGATGTGTTACCAAGTTCTTTTAAACCCCTAGAGAATGATCCTTAGAGAATCCCCTAGGCTACCTTGGTAGCAGAATTCAACATTACAAGGGTTATCCCCCATTTAATCAACACAAGGTGTTCTTCTTTATTTTCCATTGAAAGTCCCTTATCTTCATTGTCCGTTGAAACTTTCGTGGAGTAGAATTTTAGGCTTGGTAGTAGTAGTTTCTTTCTGATGATCGACGAAGGTAGGTAGGAAGAGTCATTTCAACAATGACATAAATGCAAGAATCATGAGGATTGTGAAACCAGCAAGTGGGAGGATAAGTCGTCGAATGAGAAAATATTGACCCTTTTACCTTGGAAAAGGAAATGGGGATTCATTCTCTATGTTTATTGTTCTTCCTCTAGTGGTAACCCTTCTTAAAGTTGAGTTAAACAAGGTATAGGACGAGCTTAGGAAAACATTTTTGATAGGTAAGATCTTCTGTCCCCCTCTTCTCATCAAATATATTAGGTTTGACTATAGAAGGATTGCTTTCCCCACTCTTCTCATCAAATATATTAGGTTCGACTATAGAAGGATTGCTTTCCCCACTGCTTTGTAGTCAAGAAATGAAAATTCCTTCCATCCAAGCACTTACTATTAGTGTTTGAGATATTCTAGGCCCTTCATACTAGAACTTCGAAAATGAAAAGAGAAGCCATGTGCCTTCTCAAGTGGTTCCCAAAATTTATGATGAACAAAACGAAGCCTAGCAAGTTCCCGCTTTGGTTCGATCTCGTTAATATCCCATAATTTATTTACAAATTGATTGATGAGATTGTTTCTTTGATTGGATGGCCACTTGCAACTAAAGGAGATGTTGGGGGACATATCAATAAGGAACAGCGAGTCGTAATAATCGAGAACTATGTCATAAAAAGAGAACACCCTCTTCAAAAATCAAGCAAATGGCAACTTATGTTTGAGATTCTTTTATACCAGTATACATGTATTTCAAAAATGAAGTGAAAACATGTGATTTTTTGACACTTTTTGTTATTTTCTTATAAAAAAAGAGCTCAAAATGTAGTCAAAATTTCACTAGATAAGACATTGACATGTCCAAAATCTATATGATAAGACATTGACATGTGCAAAAGACATTGACATGTCTAAAATCTATATAAAGAATGTAAAACTGAATAATTCTTATACAAAAATAACATTCGAGACATATTTTCAATGGGTGGATATCAGATTGTTATTCAAAATTGCTATGAAACATGGTTTCATTAACCAAACTACTTCAAGGCATTTACATAAGCACTAAAAATGTTAGAGATTTTCAATGCAACTCACAACTATGTCGATCTATGTCTACACCCTCATCATCTGATGCACTTGATTCAGTCTCATACTGTTGAGAGCTCTCTTCTTCTTCTTCTATATCCACAAGAGCTCTATCTTCATCCACGTACATACCAAATTCTGCAGGATCATGCACAAAACTTCTTGTTTGCCTATGATTTGTTGTACCACATACATCTAGAAGCTTTTGTTTTATCATATTGATGGTTGCTTTCCTCAAGTGACCTATTTTTGTCAAGGAAAAATCATAAACAAGAATATCTACATCATCCATTTTAAGAGTGGATGTGCTTCGAATATTCTTTTTCTTTTTTGAGCCTGTTCGTTTAGTATCACACACCATTTCTAAGTTATATTTACCTGTGAATGCATTACTACTTTTAGTGTAATACCAATGCACCATCAAACGCTCTATTCTTCTCTGATCAATATCTTTAGTTATCTCTAAAACCTTTGCAATCCAAAATGGTCTGGTAGCCTCATCACCATCAGCAAGTACTGCACTAATTGTTCCAACATTTATCTCTATTAAATTTCCTTGCCATCTTGCTTCTGCCTGTTTTGTCATCCTTGGCACTACATAAATATTTCTTTCTGGTGGATGTATAAAACTTTGAAGTGCATCTGCATTACATGCTTGGGCCACATTCACTGATCTTTGTGTACAAAAATCCCATGTGAATGGAACATCAACTGGCCAATGACCTGCAATCGTATACTATATAATCTCTTCTTGATGATTGAAAAAGTCCTCCCACCAAGATACATCTTGATCTCCAACATATTTTTTTGCACGCTCAATATGTCTCTTCTTTTCAATGAGTGCATGCATTGAGCTTTTACTTTGATCAACCACATTCCCACATCTTTCTCTATTGTTTTTATTTTCATATGGTGATTGTTTTGCACCATACACAGACAAATTAGGCACATGCAATAAGAATCTGCATCCCTCTTTAGGCTCCCACCCAGGAGAAGATGAATACTGCTTTGCAAACAAAAGGGTTATTTCATCAACCCTCCTCATCAAGAATACATGGTTGAAACTAATATTGTGGAATGGAGCCAAAACCTTAGCACTGTTATCAAGGCCCATTGAGCAAAGTGCTTAAAGTTATAAATCTATGTGAGGTGTTGAACTTCTGGTTTTGGAGTATATGCTTCTGAAATCAGCTCAGATAAAATCGGAAGAGTAAAAGCATTGTTATGTGCCAACTTCTTAGAGAACGTACTGAACATTTGACCAATGTGATCATGAGTGTGCCCAACCAAAAATAAATTTACCTTAACCTTCTGAAATACCTGTTTATGAACAAGCATGCTTAAATATCCAAAGACTGTAGAATTTTTATTCTCTCTTGCAGTATTATCAAGTTGCAAATATAGAGTTGGTGGCAAAAGACCCTTCCATGATTGCAAAACCCGATGAATGATAGTAACTGTAAGGTTTGGATTATTATGCACATTCGGATATGTGAAGAAAACCTTGGACATTATAGTTCCATTGTATACCAAAGCACCAACCAAATGCATTTGCACAAGGATTTCATCTCCAATGTCCTTAGGGATGTGATAAAAATGTGGCAAACAAGTTTTTTTTTTAATCCATACCATCGATCAACAAACACATATAATGCTCCGGATTTCTGAGTGCTTTACTTCGATGATGAATTGCTTTCTTTCTCTCTAAAGCTTGACTCTCACGATGGTTGTTAAGAAGGTTTTTAAAATTATCCTTTTCTTGTGGTGTTGTAGCCCCCTTTGCCATGTTTTTCAAAGTGGTGCAAACTGAACATTCACCCATTCTAACTTTACGCAGAATAGACGCATTGTTAAACTCTTGCTTCCATAATCAAGTAAAGTGACGATACAACACATACTTCTCATTTCTATTTTCCATGTCTTCTCTATATATTTGAAATACCTCTCGACAAGTAAAGTTATCTAGCAAGTGCAACCTTCCAGTTGTAGGCATAACCTCACAATGCAAGCTAAAATAGTTCATCATCCAATTCATTGCATGACGTCCAACAGATCCTTTGGTCCCAACATGGAACGTATCCAAAATGAGATCCCCATTCATACCCCTGTTGAACCCTATGTATTCTAAAATTTCCCACACCCATTGCAGTTTTAAATGCAGCCCTGCAACATCGCATCCCTTGACTAAAGAAATATTCAAAAGCAACACGTGTTACTGACATGTTATCCTCAATCATTTGCATGTGAGAAACAAGGTATATATCCTGCCTTTCACTATCTAAATGGAGGAATTTCTCTCTTAGGTGCTTTAGTTTCTTCATTCCTAAATTGTACAAACATTTCAAACCACAACAATGCTTCACAATATCCAATGCAATCTGTCTATCTGAAGCAAGAAATTTAAATCTTTTTTGACTTACTTCACGAGGCCTTCTTTTAAAATGTAGATTGAGCGTGCTTTGCCTTTCCTTTACTCCACATGCACTTGAGTCAGAAGGGAGATCAATGGTTGGATCAGATGGGAGATCAAGAGGTGCATTTGGTTGAGCAACATTGCACTGTGAATTGGATAACTTAAATGACTCAACAGAAAACATAGAATCATCACCACGTTCTAAACCATAGGGATCATCACTTATGAGGAAAGGGTCAACTGAGAACAATGAATCCTAAACTGTATCAATATGAGCAGAGCAAGCTGATGCCCAAGCATCCACTGAAAAGATTCAGCTCATCTTCACTCAGTTCAAAGAAGACTGAAGATGAATTACCTTTTTAAATGAGTAGAAGTCCGAGATTAAGTGAAGATGTCACATCAAGTAGATATGAAATCAAAAGTTCATTAAAGTACATTAAAGTGCATTAAACATCAAATTACATTAAAGTACTTAAAGCCTAAAATTAAAGTACTTAATTACTCAGATATACACGATTGATGTTTTCAAACTAATAAGGGAACCAAAGATTTGATTCACTTTTGAAAGATGAGATACACAATTGATTTCAAACTAGATATGAGTCATTGAGTTTTAGCATTATGAGTGAATCAAAATATATCCAAGTTGAGTTCCAATTGGATTAGATATTAAAGTTGTTGGATCTCTTATCAAAGGGAGTAGTGCCATTGGCGACTTTACAAGAAGAAATTTTACCTTTGGCTAAGATTTCAAGGATTCGGTTTTATTTTGGTCTTGGCTAGATCTCAAAGAGTTTTGGAGCACAAGATGTTGTACATGGAAAGCATATGAAAGAATTATGTGTAAAAGCTATATCCATGTCAAACCGCTTGTTACAAAAGATTTTCAAATGAATTTTGAATCTAAGATTTACCTGAACGTTGGATGCTATAAGATAACTTCATTTGATTTTCTCTTTTCAAGCTCATATGTGATAAACATTTGACATGCCCAAACAATGAGTTTTGTTGAAGACGTTTGAACCCCCAATGTCTTTTCAACGTTTATTCATTGATTAAACCACATTGATTTTCCTTTTCAACAACGTGTTACAAGATAAATGTGAATATGAACCAAAGTGAAAAGGCTAAGACTATAAAAATGCCATTAATCTCCCATATTCAACCCAACTTAGACTTGATTTTTCCCCAAGTAGTAGATTCTAACAAACAATTTATACATGAGATTATCCTTCCTCATGTACATACCATACTCTTGCCATTGAAGTGTAAATTTCATGAACATGTATAATTAAATCGTTGCATTAAGAACCACCTTGTGTGCAAGGTTCTATCCGCACATCACTAAACTCGAGGTGAAACAGACTATTTGTGTGAGTGGTATTTCTTGGTTAGATCAGTTGACTGATCTAGTTAGAAACTGGATTCATTCAGTTAGATCCAGTTAGTCTCTAGTTCAAGTAACCCAAGTGTCTATAAATAGCAGAGGAGGAGATCATTCTCATTTCCAAAATCCGCGAGCAAGAGAGAGCAATAGAGCACAGACAACAAAGGAGCACAGAGCTCAGCAAACCAGCAAGGCAACTCTCATGGAGAAGAAGAATGTTGGCAAGAGTACCCAGAGGTAGACAAAATCATACCACAAAAAAAGATTCCTAAAAGATTCCTTCTGTATGTTTGAGTCAATAGTATGCTTTCTAGGTTTTTATTTTTCTAAGCTCATGAAGTCTAGATCCAATGACGGTGCAAGTCGATGCCAGGCATCGACTTAAGGGTGTAAGTCGATGCGAGGCATCGACTTTTAGGTGCAAGTCGATGCCAGGCATCAACTTTGGGGTGCAAGTCGATGCCTGGCATCGACTTGTACCCTCAAGTCGATGCCTGGCATCGACATACACCCTCAAGTCAATGGCTGGCATCTACCTGGAAGGTCGATGCCTGGCATCAAATGTGGCTTGAAAGTCGATGCGAGGCATCGACTTTAGGGTGCAAATTCGATGCCTGGCATCGACTTTTAGGTGCAAGTCGATGCCTGGCATCGACTTTTAGGTGCAAGTCGATGCCTGGCATCGACTTTTAGATGCATGTCGATGCCAGGCATCGACTTTTAGGTGCAAGTCAATGCCATGCATCGACTTGAGGATGTAAGTCGATGCCAAGCATCAACTTGAGGGTGTAAGTCGATGCCAGGCATGGATATTGCACCCTACAGTCGATGCCTGGCATGGACATTGCAGCTTGAAAAACACATTAATGTATGAGCTAATATTTCTGAGGCCATTTCAGGGATGCTGAGTCAAAAGGTGAGAGGTCCTTCAAGAAGTTCAAAGTGACATGAGCTCTATGGATCAGCAATGTGACAGAGGCATTGGTCACCAAGCAAAATCGAAGAAAAACATTGCATCCTTATCCTCTAAGAAGGCCAACAATCCGGTTGGAATGTCATCTGGTGGACAGAGTAGCATCAAAATACCTGAGGATGATGCAACTAGGAAGGAAAGGTCGAGGGACATAGAGGTCTTAAGGATAGATCGTCCACTCCGGGACATGACAAACCTGGAGTGGTGCCTTCAATATGTGGAAGAAAAGAATGCAGTCCTTGTGTTTGCAGGGGCGTACGTGAGAGGCAAGATCATGACAACATAGGCTTTTCAGTATGGCCTTGTGTTCAAGCTGGACTATGAAGATGAGGATTCTGACAACCTCCTTGTCCTGGTAGAGACATCCAAGGGGTTACGAAATGTAATATGCAAGATGGATTTCTTGTGCCCTGAGTGTTGTGTTCCAGAGAGGCTTGCAGAGATATGCAGGGACTCATTGAATCTCATTAAAGACTTGAAGCCATGGATCCAGGGCAACATTATGCCAACACAACAGAAGATGACAACCCCTATAAACGCAAAGGGTAAGCAGTGCATGCAGAAGAAGCTATCGAAGAAAAAGAAGAGAATTGCTAATGAGGAGTCTTTTGAGTCAAGCTCTAGCTCTGAGGATATTAATGTTGCACCTGGTGGGGAGCTTGCTTCGGGTATTTGTGGTATTGAGCAGAATAGGATCAGGGAGGACATAGCTCAAAGAAGAGTTGTGAAGAAGGGGCAGTTGTTCCACCTGCCAATCAATATCATCCATAGAGCACCAATGGATCCAGTCACAGGGAGGAGGCCCCTTGAGATAAGAGAGCCACACAATTTGCACGTGCAGAATTTTAAGTAGAAAATGAAGATAAATCCTCATGCTACTGCTGTGCCTTTCCTTGTCATGGTGGATCCGAATGAGTGCAGCTCTATGGAGGAGTTCAATGAGGGCCTTTCTGAGGATTATACATATTATGTGATTGGTGGTTCACACTCTACAGAGGCCCGCAGACAGCTAGTGAAGGGGCACCCACCACATTCTTCTTTAGGTATGCATTGTGCAAAATATATATTGGTCTTACAACTGAGGAAGCCAAGCTTCTTGCTTGGGATCACAACAATGGCAATGATTACAGGCAAAAAATGCCCTCCATAGAGAGAATCACCATGAATACGAAGATTGTCTCATGAAGGAGGCTGGAAGAATACATCCCAATCTACGAAAGCAATGCCTTATTGAGGTTGGCATTGCACTGGATGAAAATAGAAAGTCTGATGCTTTGAGAAAATATGATCCATGGTTTCAACTTGCATTGAGAACAGGTGAGATCTAGGATCTGTAGGATAGAATTTTCACAATGTGGGAGAACAAGGAGGTCAAGGGCCAGAAGCAACGGAAGTCGAGGCCAGACCCACAAGTTGATCTGAAGGGAAAGGGAAGGAAAGTTGACCTTTCAATTGAAGAGGCTCCTAAGGACATGAAGCTGACACCATGGAGAGCCCTTCAAGGAATCAAAGATGATACATTGATTATATCAACTTTGTCAAGGGTAATCTCCAAGGAGTTAAGCCTAGAGGAGATGGTGACTGAGCTAAATAAGTATGTATGTTATTCTCAGATCCTTTTTCCGTCCTCCCATGTTTCTGGTCTAACCTAGTCTCCTTTTCATTTTTGTGACTGTAGTCATAAAGTATACATGAAGATTCAGGAGGTGATGATGAAGAGGCTGGGTTGCTTTTCTTGGACAGAGGTCCAAGCAGACTATCCAACCATCTCATCATACAAAGCTGTATTAGAATATTTTATCATGTTTCATGATTGGGTAGGTTCCTTTTTCACAGAGGATGCCTTGTTTGCTATTAGACTCGATGCATGGATTCACCTAACCAATTCGATGCCAGGCATCGACTTTTAGTAGCAACTCAATGCCTCGCATCGACTTACTGTTGAATGTCGATGCCTGGTATTGACCTGGTGGCATAAGTCGATGCGTGGCCTCGACCTAATGGCATAAGTCGATGCCACGCATCAACTTATGCGAGATATTGATGCCCGGCATCAAGTTTTAGTAGAAAGTCGATGCCTGGGATTGACCCAGACACGAAATCGATGCCAGACATCAATTCCTCATGTTTCATTTGGTATATCAAAGAGCTCATTTAATTATCTTTCCACTTGTTTCTACAGAAACCAAAGAAAAGTAAGTCTGTAGAGGTAGTAGATGATTGCCCCCCTGCATTCCTAGCTCACATTCAAAGAGCAAGGCATGAGAAATCTAGACTGAAAGCCAAGGAGATTGATTTTGATGATGAACCTGATCTGAAATGTTTCTCCAATCCCCTAGACCCCCTTAAGCCTTTATATTATAATGTATTCTGTAATGATGTAAATAATATTTGTACTGTTGCGCCTAGAAAGCATTTCTCCCTTCTTATAGTAGACATACCCTATGGATTTAGAATGTTGGGATCAGTTAATGACGATGAGCCCTTCAAACACCCTCAGATTCGGAAGATGCTCACTAATTTTGCAGAGTTGACTATGTCTCCTCTTTGGAGGATAGCAATTTTCCATAGCAGAGACCAATCTTTCTTTGTTTCAACTGCTCTGAAGTGAAGTTGTCATGCTGTGGAGTGCCTCACATGGTAAGTAATCTTCTTTCTATCTCCGTGGCTGTAATGATGCTCTCTCTCACTTCTAGTTCTCGTTGGTAGGGTGAAGACAAATGTCAATCATACTCCTTTGCATAGGTTTGTGAGCTCCACTGAATGCATTACAATTGGCTATTATGATGAAGTAGGCAAAAGGAGAGTCAGGGAGCATTGCAATGAGAATGGGATCTCCAATGTGCTCATTGTTCCCAGCTGTTACCAAGAAACTTTGTCATGTAGCTGGGGACAGGACATTGGTTAACCCCTATCAGAAGCCATAGAAGCTCATAATGAGATTGATTCAACTATTCTCCAATGATGATGACTGGGTCCTAGACCTTTTTTCGGGCACAAGTAATTTCAATTGTAATGTTTCTCATTAGCTATGATGTTGACTGGCCTCTAAGTGGTTTTCTTCTGTTTCAGGAATGACTTTGGCTTGCTCCTTAAAGATGTTCAGGCACTGCATAGCTGTGGAGAAGGATGATGCTCAAGTGATCTTCATTAGAATGAGAATCAATGGGTTGAATGAATGCCCATATGAAGTCTTTCTAGATATTGTGAAATGACCACTTTTATTGCTTGATATCATGGTCTTTAGGTAAAAAGGAATAGAGAACATGTCTTTGTTATCCTTTGTTGTGACTCAGTGTTAAGGATCATTCTAACTTTTTAATGCTTGTTGGCATCCTCAAAATAGCATTGAGGGGGACCTCAACCTTGAACTTCTATCTTTGATTCATATCTTCAATATGTGAGGAAGTTTCTTTAGAATAAGAGGATATCTATTGAAACCTACCCAATTCCTACTTTCACTCCAATGTTCAAGGGCATAGAATTAGAGATTATTAGATGAGAAGAGATGCATAAGGACACAAGCTAATGATGATAAAAGGCTCTGGAAAACTTATATGGATGGAACTTGTGAATGCTAAGGAGGCAAAACTTGGCTCTAAAAAGCTATGCAAAAAATAGAAAACGATTAGTTGATGCAATGTATAGACACTTACTATGATGGCTTTGTGAAAGTCCAAAGGAAAGAGAAGAGAATTATGAGTAAGCATGATGGTGAAGGATGATGGCTTTGTGAAAGTTCAAGGGAAGAAGAATAGAAGTCCAAGAAAGCTCAATAATAGAATGAAGAAATTATCCATCTAGACAAAGAGTTTAACTTGATGGATAACAAGGGAGATTTTGTCAAGTCCAACATACGGATAATGATAGACCTAGAGATGATTCTGCCAAAAATAAAGAAGACAACCAGAATGATATGCCATGATCAAGGAAGAAAACCTAGAAAATGAAAGTTGTGTTATTGGATCCACTATTCTGCAAATTTATGTCAAGAAAGATGGTTTGTGAAATTCAAGTTGCTATTGATTCTATTCCATATGGTATTTTACAAGAAACTTAATTACATCACGATAACAAATCCTTTCATGGTTCGTTACCCTGAAGATACAATAGTCAATATCATTTGGCTTCTACAATCAGAGAAGCTTTGGTTAAGCTTGATAAGATTGAAGAACCAATGGTAGCTAGAACTCATAGACAAAGAACTTTGTGCAAATGGAAGGTGGCCTATTGATAACTTGGATGACAAATGCAAGCTCCGAATATGATGTCAACAGAATGATTTTGTGCATGAGGAAAGATCGGAGATACAAGATGTAAGTGGCCAACAAGATTTTTTGGTTCTCCCTTCATTCTAGTTGAGCAGACTCCGTTGGGACTCCGTTCGAACTTTTAAGGATATATTGTGCGTGCACATGACGAATGGCGTGAGGTACTCGATGACTTCATTCCTCATCTCACATTTCCATTTATTGACGGCGTTACTCTTGACGAGAGAAATAAAAATATGCTACTCTCATCTTACACTCTCGACTGCAAATATTGACATGCTTCGTTGGACAGCATTCCTTCAATCCATGGACTTAATGTTGTTGCGCATATGTATGCCGATGACGTTTCCATTCGATTTTAAGTCAAATATGCATCTTTGATGTTTAATATAATGCAATCTTCTTATATATTTCTCAAGTATTAAGGTAAAGATGACGCACTTTCTATTGGAAAATATCTTCAACCTTGAATTATAATGATTGTACGAATCAAGGTTAATATGAGAAAAATCTTACTAAAGCATACAACTACTTCCTTCAAGAAAGGGGAGAAGGATTCACCTCACCGAATGTTATGCAAGCAAGAAGAGAAAGCAAACATAATAAGAATTTGATCATAGCATATGGGATGGTCATTTAGGTGTTTGGTCTCTCTCTCTGTTTCTATATATATATATATATATATATATATATATATATAAGTGTGTGTGTATCTATGTCTATGTATGTATGTATATATTTGTGTGGGCGTTGATACTTAAGACGAATCCAGTTATATATTATATTGAAAATCGAATATGCATCCTATGCACATATAAGTTTACATACATACGTACATGCACACACATATAAAAATAACACACATATATATATATATATATATATATATATATATATATATATATATATATATATATATATATATATGATATGTATATGTATGTATTTATATATATGTATGTGTTTAAATATATAAGTGTGTGTATCTATCTCTATGTATGTATGTATATATTTGTGTGGGCGTTGATACTTAAGACGAATCCAGTTATATATTATATTGAAAATCGAATATACATCCTATGCACATATAAGTTTACATACATACGTACATGCACACACATATAAAACACACACACATATTATATATATATATATATATATATATATATATATATATATATATATATATATATATATATATATATATATATATATATATATATGTATGTGTGTGTGTGTATGCATGATATGTATATGTATGTATTTATATATGTATGTGAGTGTTCCTATCATAATTTACTAACGTATACAGTGGCTATCATAATTTGGTAACGCATATAGTAGCTATTAACAACTACATATTTATATATGTATGTGTGTGTGTGTGTTTCTATCATAATTAACTAACGTATACAATGGCTTCAGGATAATAGCTTAAATTCGGATTTCATCTGTATTCATGAGATTAAGATTGATGAAGAGAACCTTCAAAGATTATTCAAACGCATTTCTCTGACTCATGTGTGGATTACCACGTCACATCTCAAAGGGGCCTGTGGCAAAGCTATCGGAATAAACAGATTCTGGTCTGGTAGACTAATCAACTCCTGTGAGGATGTGAAACATCATTGGATAGTTGCTTCTTTTGGGGGCCCCTCTCTATTCACTATAGTCTCCATGTATGCCTCAAACAAGGAGTTGGAGAGGGTTGACACCTAGATTTCTTTGGACTTGCTCTCCCACAATGTGTTATTGTGCAGAGACTTCAACATGGTAGAAGACCCATCCGATCGATGGGACAATAGCAGGTGCACCATCAATGCTCAAGAGAAAGATATCTAGGACAAAATCAAGCTCTACCTAGACCTTTTGGAGATTAAAGAAATGAATTGCTTCTCTTGGGTCGAACCTCCAATCTGGGGATGATTGAGGAAACCAAGACTCGATAGAAGCTATATTGTGTAGAACATTATCCAAGAGTAGGGACAATCCACCATCTCTCAAAACATTGACCTCGCCATATCGGACCACTACCCTTTTATACTCACTTTCAAACTAATTGCCAAACGTAGGAAAGATGCATCAAATTATGATCAACACTTGCAAGATGCTTCACAATGTTCAACAAAGGTAGAGAGAGAGAGGCTCTATTGGAGACCCTGACATCTTGAGGAGGAAGTTTGTACATGACCAAAGATCCGAGATCCAATCCAAGATGTAAGTGGCCTACAAGATTTTTTGATGCTCCGTATGCAAATAGGAAGTTCATGGTATTAAAAAGGAATGGTTCTTTAAGTCTCATGCAATACCTTGACCCCATCAACAAGGTAACACTAAGGAACATGCAGTAGCTATCCATTTGATGGGTGGTCTTCATTCTAGTTATGATCAACTAGCTATGGGAAGTTGAGACCGTATAACTATGCAGACTCCGTTGCGACTTTGAAGGATATATTGTGCGTGCTCTCTCAAGGATCTACCTAATGGCATGAGGTACTCCATGACTTCATTCCTCATCTCACACTTCCATTGATTGACGACGTAAAATATTCTACTCTTGTTGATGAGAGGGGATAATGAAGGCTTATCGCAAATCAAATTTTGGGTTGCAAGGCGATTCTTCAAAGACTCGAAGAGTTCCATCTTACACTCTCTACTGCAAATATTGGCATGCTTCATTGGACAGCATTCCTAGAATCCAAGGACTTAATGTAGTTGCACATATGTTATGAAGGGATATGTATGCCGATGAAGTTTCCATGATTATAAAAGAGGATAATTAAACTCTATTTTATTTCAAATATACATCTTTGATGTTTAATATTATGCAATGTTGTTATATATTTCTCAAGTATTAAGATAAAGATGATGTTCTTTCTATTGGAAAAATAATCAAAATTAATATGAAAAAAAATCTTACTAAAACATACTACTTCCTTCAAGAAAGGGGAGAAGGATTCAACTCAGTGAATGTTAGGCAAGCCAGAAGAGAAAACAAAGATAATAAGAATTTGATGATAGCGTATGGGATGGTCATTGAGGTGTTTGGTCTCTCTCTATATATTAATGTGTGTGTATGTATGTATATATTTGCATGTGTTGATACTTAATACGAATCCAATTACCTATCATAATGAGAATCGAATAAGCATCCTACGCGCGCGCGCGCGCACACACACACACACACACACATATATATATATATATATATATATATATATATATATATATATATATATATATATATATATATATATATATATATATATATATATATATAATTAACTAACGACTTTGTAGTTGTGCATTCCTACTATGAACGTATAGAGTGGCTTAATGGGCACGTGGCTGTTGACAAGAAATCAACTGCTGGGATGTAAAGGCTTAAGAAACTCACAATAACTTAGAGTTTCCATTATACATGTCTTGCAATATAAAGCATTCAAAATCACTTAAAATATAAAGCCTTCAGCTAATACAGATTTTTGATCAAAACATATGTAGCAGAGCATGAAAAAAACCTTTTTAGATTTCGAATGAGCTCTGAGAAATGCACACATCTAGTGAGTTTTTGCACACATCTACGTTAAGTGTATGGCTAGCTAAAACAAGTTATTTGATGAATTTGGCTGAACCATGCAAAGAGCAATATGTTTAACAAATTTGGGGGGTGGGGGTCACTATGAGTTTTCAAGAGTAAGATGAAGTGTAGAAACAATCAGCTTTCAATATTCATAACTTGAGATCGATTGATCCAATGAGATCCAATGACAATGAGACTTGATTCTAGATACATAACACTCATATCTAACTTATCCAAGAGAAAGCTCCAAAAACGATACTCACACACAGATAAATAGATCAACCAAGTTCGCTTTGTAGCTCAAGCCACTATAACAACACACAAAGTGTGGCCAAACAAGATGTTTGAATCACTATAAGTATTGATATTGCACATATGATACAAGGGAACTGTGTAGGAATACTCCTACATGAAATGAGCACAATGTATGATCAAAGATTCAACTTAATCTCATAAAAAAGGCTTCATATCCCCTCACTAAGGAGTAGATGCATTTATACATAAACTTGAATTTGAATCCCACCTAAAAGTTGATCCTAGGCGTTTTGAATGATTTGAATTTGATTCCCAACTAACAAAGTCATGGAAATTGGCTCCCTTAGTCTATGAGATTCCTCGTATGCTTTCAGCTGTTACAAATGACCAAGATAAGTACATGAGTTTTACTCTTGTGAGTTTTACAAACATGTGTTCACATGTCCATATCTATGTGAGCTAAATTTTTTGAGTAGTCTACGAGTTAAGGCAAAGCTCTTAGGCTTTTGCATTGCACCAATAGATCCCCCTCAATCCTAAGAAGCTTGAGACTTCAATCCTTCAAAATCTCGTGCAACCAATCATTGATTTGAATCTTTTTAGCTTGCTTCCATCCAAAGCTTTTCTCATTATATTTAAGCATTACTGATGCATTGATACATATGATAATTGAATCCCCTTACGTTTTATCCATTCCCTAACATAATGATAATGCACTTTTTTGTGTTTCTTTCTGGTACGATATATTGGGTTAGCACCAAGATGGAATGAACTGATGTTATCCCCAAAGTTATGAGGAGCAGATGGTTTAAAACCTAAGACAAAGTAAAAGGTCTTAATCCACACTACTTCTTGAATTGCATTTGCAAGTCCTCTATATTTAGCCTTTACTGATGTGAGTGCAATAGTATATTACTTCTTTGAGTACCATGAAATCAATTTTGTACCTACAAAGGTGAGGTACCCAGATGTGCTTCTTCTATCATCTTTAGAGTCTACCCAATATGCATGAGATAATAGTTTGATGTCTATATCATGTGTGTAAGGATAGTACAAACCTTCATCGATAGTTCCCTTTAGATATTTGAGGATTCGTTTTGTTGTTTCCATGTGAGGTTTCCTCTGAGTATGCATGAACTAGCTTAGGGCACTTACGCCTTAGAAAATGTCCACTCTAGTTAGTTTAGTATAATTTAAACTACCAACTAGACTTTGATAGCTAGTTACATCTTCATTTTGCTCACCTTCATGAGCATGTAACTTCAAGTTTATGTCCATAGGAGTTCTTGCAACCTTTGAATTCTCCATTTTGAATTCGACAAGCATGTCCTTTATGTACTTGCTCTGAGTAAGGTACATACCTTTTTCTCTGTATACTATTTCCAATCCTAGGAAGTATGTAAGTAGACGTAGATCACTTAAATTAATCTTTCATATGAAGCTTGATCTTCCTAATTCCTTTAGCATCATTACTTGTAATTAAAATATCATCAATGTATACACAAAGGTATATGAATTTTGATTGGTTCCTCTTGATGAAGAGGGAAGGATCATCTTTGCTCACATTGAATCCCTTATCCCACAAATAGGTAACTAATATGTGATTCCAAGCCCTAGGGGCTTGCTTTAAACCATCCAAATCTTTTCTTAACCTTTATACATATTTAGGACATGATGAATCTTTCAAACCAAGAGGTTGAGCCATGTATACCTCCTGCGATATCCATCCATTAAGAAAATCCTTTTTTACATCCATTTGATGAATCTTCTAATTCTTGGAAGATGCAACACTCATAAGTAATGGTGGACATCTTTGAAACATGTGAAAATGTCTCTTCATAATCAATTTCTTGTGTTTGTACATACCATTTGGACACAAGTCCTTCTTTTCATCTATTTACACATCCATCATTTTTTTAAACCTTGCATATCCATCTTGAAACTATGATCTTCATAGATGGAGTCCTGGGCACCAATTCCCAACTTTGATTTTCCTATAAAGGATCTATCTCTTCCTCCGTGTCATTGATCAATTCAAGCTTGTTCTTGACTTCCTCATATGATGAGAGTTTCTCAGAGTTTGAGTTCTATGCTAGATACATCGAGTGTTGAGTAACTAGTGAAGTATCATAGCCATACCTTTCTAGCTTTCTCTTTTCTCTAGTTGACCTTCTAATTGTTTGTTGAGAGGATTCTACCACATCCTTCAACTCATGCAATTTTACTTCGCCCTTAGAGTTCTAAGAGTTGACTTCCCTTCTTGGATTCTTTTGATCATCTTCTGAATCACTTCATGCTTCAAGTGTATGCTCATTCCTCTTTGATAGAGTTGGAAAGTCCTCCTCTATGCTAGAAGGTAGCTTGATCCTATTTCAATCATCTTCAAACCATGACTTGTTTTCATCAACTGCAACATTTCTACTTACCATGAAACCTTTATTGTTTGGATTGTACAACCTTCTAATTAAGGTCATAGCCCAATGAAGATGCATTTCTCTACCTTTGATTCTTATCTGGCTCTAATCTATGAAGGTATGTTTGCATATGCTATGATTCTACAATGATCAAGACTAGGTCTCCTTCCATTCAAGGCCTCATATGGCTTCATGCCATCCAAAACATTTGATGGAAGTCTATTCATCAAATATGCCATTGTTGATACTACATCTACCCACAAGTAGTTGGGGAGTTTTTTTTGATTGAGCATTGATCTTGTAGCCTCCACAATTATCCTAGTTCTTCTCTCTGCCACTCCAATTTTCTTAGGAAAGTATCTAGTGGTAATTTCTCTTTTGATCCTTCCCATGGAGATATGAATCAAAGTCATGGGAGAAATATTTTCCCCCTCCATCTAACCTTAGTCTCTTTAGGGTTCTACCTGTTAGGTCCTCTTATGAGTTAAATGATTTCTGAAACATGAAAATAAATCATCTTTATGCTAAATGAAATACGAGATAGTTCATCTCATATGGTCATGTATGAATGACACATAATACCTTGATACAGAGATTGAAGGTTCCTTGCTTCGTCCCCATACATCTATATGGACCATCTCCAATAGGTCTCCATGTATGTATGATTTCTTGGTGAAGGATTGCCTGTGTGAATTACCAAATTGACAAGCACTACACATATAAATCATATGTTGTTTTGATATATCTAATACAAAAAGTACACTTTAATCCCTATTGACTTGTTTGAGATCTCTTTCTCCTATGCGAGCTAATTGCTTGTGCCGATTCTCTAACTCTAATAGATTTTTAGTGCCATAATTTAACAATGCAATGTTCTTGGTGTCTTGGAGTTCCAAGGTGAACAATCAACCTAATTTTTCTCCTCTTGGTATCTTCTTGAGTCTTTGATGTGGACCTTCAACAAATGCTCTGTGCTTGGTGAATTTGACTAGTAATACCTTCTTAACCATTTGACCTACACTTGTGAGGTTCTTGGTAATAGTAGGAACATAGAGTACTCTATTTAGTGAGTTCATATTACCATGTGGCATCTTCACATTACCTATCATCTCAACTGGATGCCTTTTGTCATATCCTATTTGGACTTCATGCCTATTCCTTTGGTCCTCCAAATATGAGAGTAGAGATACATTGCTTGCCTCATGATTTGAGCATCCTGAGTCTATATAAGACACATGTTCATTTGCATTACCTTCCTTCATAGTCATGCTCATGAGATGAAGTGAGTCTTCTTCAGCTTGATCATCTATATAGTTGTTGTGGTCTCTCCTTCCTTTGTATCCACCTTGGAAGTTGTTGTATGATCTATTATTGATCCATTGGAGTTGTTGAATCTTCTTCTTGAATTTTCATAGCCTCCTATATTATATCCTCTTCCTCTTTGGTTCCTTGGATTCATAAAATAGTTCTTTGTAATATGATTAGTCAAACCATATATGGCATAGGATGATGAGCCTTGGGCCCTCCCCTTGCGTTGTCTACCTCCTTTGCCTCTTCCTCTTGAGCCTCTGCCTCTACTTGCAAATTTGTCTTGAGAGCTACTATCTTCATCATCAAGATTCTTGCCTTTGCCTTTGCTATCATTGATTTTATTCTTATCTCTATAGAGAGCAAAGGACTGATTACCTTTCTGGTTGTGTCAATTTTTCATATGCTTTGACTCATGTGTGAAAAATTGTCCCATGAGTGTGTGAAAGTCAAGAACTTGCATGTCCATGTAAAGATCCATAGTTGCGGTGAAGGTTTCCCATTTTTCATCATCCTTAATTCCATTGATGACTTGCCTTACTATTTTTTCTTCATCAATGACTTCTCCAATGCTTCCAATCTTGACTGCAATGTCCTTCATCTTGGTGAGAAATTTAGTCACACTTTGCTTGGGCATCTTCTTGAGCATTGTAAACTTCATCCATAACTGATTCTTCCTTGCCTTGGCACTTGATGAGAAGAATGTCTCAAGAGCATTCCATGTCTCTGGTGATGTTTTGGAATTCCTAATGTGAGGGATTCCATGCATTTAGCCTTTCCGAATCCTCTTGTTTTGTTTCGCTCTTACTTCTAAATGTTGGCATCATCTCATCTTTAGATATGTAATCATAAAGATTGCCTCCCTATAGGTAGACTTCCATTCTGAGTGACCATGCTGAGTATTTACCTAGATTCATGTTTCCAATAGATGAGTGGAATCCATCACCCATGATTCTTAGTTGCTTTGATACCATTGTGAAGAGTCATTATTCCTCACATTCACTCTTGCAAAATAGCAAAGGATTCTTGCGATACACTTACCACTTTAAACCAAGCAAGGAATGAGGCTCATGTTGCTTACCTCTGAAAACAGTTGGAGAGTGAGCACATGAATGAAGGAAATTCCATGGAGAGTCTTTTGAAAAAGATCAAAGATTGGTCTTCTAGATTCATATAAGAGTTTTGCTTCTACTCATTGATTTATTGATGAAAGGTAGTCCAAATGCCTTAACATTTGAGGAGTTAGTCTCTATCCTATTGTAGGAAGATTAGTCTAGGCATAACATCTCTAGTATGCATGTTGAAAATCAAGTTTTCCATGCTAGTCAGAAGGGCAAAGGTAAATAGAGCTCATCTACTAGTAAGCAAAAATCTACTAATTCTACATAATCAAAGAAAGATGAAAGAGATGAGAAGAAAATAGAAAAGCAAAAATTATTTGGTAAACACTCAAAGGAAATTATCATTTCATAAAGGGTTTCCAAAACTAGCTACAAAAGAGGCTGGAATGGTTGTTACAATAGATAGATAGATATATATATAGATAGATAGATAGATAGATAGATAGATAGGTAGGTAGGTAGGTAGGTAGGTACATAGGTAGGTAGGTAGGTAGGTAGGTAGGTAGGTAGGTAGATAGATAGATAGATAGATAGATAGATAGATAGATAGATAGATAGATAGATAGATAGATAGATAGATAGATAGATAGATAGATAGATAGATAGATAGATAGATAGATAGATAGATAGATAGATAGATAGATAGATACATAGATGGATACATAGATAGATAGATAGATAGATAGATAGATAGATAGATAGATAGATAGATAGATAGATAGATAGATAGATAGATAGATAGATAGATAGATAGATAGATAGATAGATAGATAGATAGATAGATAGATAGATAGATAGATAGATAGATAGATAGATAGATAGATAGATAGATAGATAGATAGATAGATAGATAGATAGATAGATAGATAGATAGACAGATAGATAGATAGATAGACAGATAGATAGATAGATAGATAGATAGATAGATAGATAGATAGATAGATAGATAGATAGATAGATAGATAGATAGATAGATAGATAGATAGATAGATAGATAGATAGATAGATAGATAGATAGATAGATAGATAGATAGATAGATAGATAGATAGATACATAGATAGATAGATAGAGAGACAGACAGACAGACAGACAGACAGACAGACAGACAGACAGACAGACAGATAGATAGATAGATAGATAGATAGATAGATAGATAGATAGATAGATAGATAGATAGATAGATAGATAGATAGATAGATAGATATATAGATAGATAGATAGATAGATAGATAGATAGATAGATAGATAGATAGATAGATAGATAGATAGATAGATAGATAGATAGATAGATAGATAGATAGATAGATAGATGGATAGATAAATGGATAGATGGATGGATAGATGG
>CM035434.1:90138913-90141413 GCA_020310875.1 Ceratopteris richardii
TAGATCTGAAGTTTTGGTAAGTAGATTGCACATATTGTTACTAATGTTTTTGTAAGAGATTTTGGGATCAAATCTTTGGAAATTTGATGAAGGAGAACTTCAAGTGGATTTTGACGACCTTGATTCAAACAATTCTCTCTCTCTCTCTCTCTCTCTCTCTCTCTCTCTCTCTCTCTCTCTCTCTCTCTCTCTCTCTCTCTCTCTCTCTCTCTCTCCCTCTCCTTCCCTCTCTCTCTCTCTAAGCACAGCTCTATTTTTACAGATCTGACCCTTTGGTAACTAGATCGCACATATTGTAGCACTCTTTTTTCTTTCTTTACGTTTTTGCTTTTCTAATATCTTCTCTCTTTAGTTTTGCAAGAGTTTTTTGGGATCAAATCTTTGGAAATTCGATCAAGGAGAACTTCAAGTGGATTTTGACCACCTTGATTCAAACAATTACATCGATGTAAGTGATTGTTTTGTTTTTGATTGCGAGAGAGAGAGAGACAGATAGAGAGAGAGAGAGATAAAGGGAGAGATATAAACATATACATACACACTCACGTATGTATAAACACACACATACATATGCATACACACATGCATATGAATACAAACATGCATATGCATACACATACACATGGATACACATACACATGCACATGCATACAAATATCCATATGCATACACACATGCATATGCATACACATACACACATACACAATGCATATGCATACACACATGCATATGCATACACACATACACAATGCATATGCATACACACATACAAAATACATATGCATACACACATACATTCATATGCATACATGAATGCATATGCATACAAGCATGCATATGCATACATGAATATATGTATATGCATACATACATGCATATGCATACAAGCATGCATATGCATACAAGCATGCATATGCATACAAGCATGCATATGCATACAAGCATGCATATGCATACATGCATGCATATGCATACATACAAGCATGCATATGCATACATATAAGCATGCATATGCATACATGCATGCATATGCATACATGCATGCATATGCATACATGCATGCATATGCATACATGGATGCATATGCATGCATCTATGCATATGCATGCATCTATGCATATGCATGCATCTATGCATATGCATGCATCTATGCATATGCATGCATCTATGCATATGCATGCATGTATGTATGCATATGCATGCATGTATGCATATGCATGCTTGTATGCTTATGCATGCATGTATGCATATGCATGCTTGTATGTATGCATATGCATGCTTGTATGTATCCATATGCATACATGCATGCATATGCATACATACAAGCATGCATATGCATACATACAAGCATGCATATGCATACATGCATTCATATGCATACATGCATGCATATGCATACATGGATGCATATGCATGCATGGATGCATATGCATACATGGATGCATATGCATACAAGCATGCATATGCATACATGCATGCATATGCACACAAGCATGCATATGCACACAAGCATGCATATGCATACATACAAGCATGCATATGCATACATACAAGCATGCATATGCATACATACAAGCATGCATATGCATACATGAATGCATATGCTTGTATGTATGCATACACACATACACAATGCATATGCATACACACATACAAAATACATATGCATACACACATACATTCATATGCATACATGAATGCATATGCATACAAGCATGCATATGCATACATGAATATATGTATATGCATACATACATGCATATGCATACAAGCATGCATATGCATACAAGCATGCATATGCATACATTCATGCATATGCATACATGCATGCATATGCATACATGCATGCATATGCATACATACAAGCATGCATATGCATACATGGATGCATATGCATGCATCTATGCATATGCATGCATCGATGCATATGCATGCATCTATGCATATGCATGCATCTATGCATATGCATGCATCTATGCATATGCATGCATCTATGCATATGCATGCATGTATGCATATGCATGCTTGTATGTATGCATATGCATGCTTGTATGTATGCATATGCATGCTTGTATGCTTGTATGCTTGTATGCTTATGCATGCATGTATGCATATGCATGCTTGTATGTATGCATATGCATGCTTGTATGTATGCATATGCATACATGCATGCATATGCATACATGCATGCATATGCATACATACAAGCATGCCTATGCATACATACAAGCATGCATATGCATACATGCATTCATATGCATACATGCATGCATATGCATACATGGATGCATATGCATACATGGATGCATATGCATCCATGGATGCATATGCATACAAGCATGCATATGCATACATGCATACATATGCACACAAGCATGCATATGCACACAAGCATGCATATGCACACAAGCATGCATATGCACACAAGCATGCATATGCATACATACAAGCATGCATATGCATATATACAAGCATGCATATGCATACAAGCATGCATATG
>CM035434.1:90181413-90183913 GCA_020310875.1 Ceratopteris richardii
ATCTTCTATCATCAGAATTACCTGCCCAATCTGCATCACTGTATATTTAGACTCTTGTATCTGAAGTATATCCGTAATACAGACCTTCTTTAAGTGTGCCCTTGATGTACCTAAGTACTCTTTGTCCTGCAATCCAATGTTCCTTTCTGGGACAATGCATGAATTGAGATAGAACTCCAACTGCATATGATAAATCAGGCCTTGTTAATGTAGCATAAATCAAGCTACCCACCAAGCTCTGATAGAGCTTCATATCTTTGAATTCTTCTCCTCCATATCTAGTCAACCTGTGATTTACTTCCATTGGAGTTGCTGCTATCCTGCAATCTTCCATTTTAAATTTGGTTAGCAAATTTTTTAGATACCTTTCTTGAGTTACATATACTCCATGCTAAGTATATGAAATCTCCATTCCCAAGAAGAATGACAAATTTCCCAAATCACTGATTTTGAATTCTTTCTCCATCTGTTTCTTAATCATGTGTATGCCTTTGTCAACTGTTCCTGTAAGTATTATGTCATCAACATAAATACAAACATAAATAAGTCCATCCTCAGTTGCTTTGACTAGCAAGCTACTATCTGCTTTTGATGCTTGAAATCCTAGTTCCTTTAAGAACTTTACAAGCCTGTAATTCCAAGCCCTTGGGGCCTGCTTCAACCCATACAAAGCTCTCTTGAGCTTACACACATAATTTGGATACACTTGATCGTTGAAAGCATCTGGTTGCTCCAAGTAAACTTCATCTGAAATATAACCATTCAAAAATGCATTTTTAACATCTAATTGAGATAATTTCCAACCTTTGCAAGCAGAAATTGCTATGAGAGTCCTTATGGTTGTCATCTTTGCAACAGGACTATAAGTTTCATCATAGTCCACACCATAAGTTTGTGCATATCCCTTCACAACAAGTCTAGCTTTGTACCTAGACACACTTCCATCTGCAAACCTTTTTGTTTTGTATACCCATTTACATCCAATGATCTTCTGACTATTTGGCTTAGGAACCAAATCCCAAGTCTCATTTTCCATCAATGCATCATATTCCTCTTGCATAGCTTTTTCCCAATTCTTCTTCCCTTTGGCTTCATCATATGTGGATGGATCTTCATCTCCTTTTAACATGTAAGCAGTCTTTAGTAGTCAAGAATGAAGTATCGTAGCTATACCTAGTAGGTTGCCATTTGTGCCTAGATGACCTTCTGACTTCTCCACTTCTTGAAGTTTCTGGTTCATCACATTCTGGATCAAATCTTGGCATTTCTTCAACTTCAACCTGTACTTCACTATTCTCATCTTCATCAAATATTTGAACTTTTGATTTACCTTTCCTTTGATTCACAATTTCTTCAACATCTGCATGATTATTAAGTGTACCTGCATACCAAGTACCTTGCTCATCAAATGTAACATCCTTAGACACAAGAAATTGCTTTGTGGATGTATTCCACAACCTATAACCCATCTTCTTGTCATCATAACCAATGAATACATACTTTTTTGCTTAAGGTTCCAATTTATGCCTCAATTGAGATGGCACATATGCATATGCCCAGCATCCAAATATTCTACAATGATCCAAGGTAGGTCTCTTACCCCACCAAGCTTCATATGGTGTCATACCCTGCAAGGCTTTACATGGTAACCTATTAACCAAGTATGTGGCTGTATTTACAGCCTCAACCCACAAATAATTAGGACAATTTTTCTCCTTCATCATAGATCTTGCAAACTCAACAAGAGTTCTATTTCTTCTTTCTGCTACCCCATTTTGTTGAGGAGAGTACCTGCAAGTAACCTCTCTCTATAAACCTGCATTCCATAAGTAATCACTCAATTCATTAGAGAAATACTCTCCCCCTCCATCTGACCTTAACCTCTTCAATCTTTGACCTGTAATTCTTTCTGCATATGCGTGATAGTGTTTAAATGTATTAAACACTTCTGACTTGTCTTTGATCACATAGATTGTGATCCACCTGGTAGCATCATCAACATATATGACATAATATCTTGAACCATTAATACTGAGATCTTTTGAAGGACCCCACACATCTGTATGTACCAATTCAAGTCTTTTTGAATACATAAAACCATGCTTATTGTATGATTTCTTATGAGCCTTACCTAATTGACATGCTTCACATCTGTATGTCATGTGTTGACCTGCAACATTAGGCAATCCAAGCATTGAACCATTGTTAATCATTTCTTTTATACCTCTTGTATTAAAGTGTCCAAGTCTTTTATGCCACAGATCCAATTCAGACACCTTTTGCTCTCCATATGTAAACATAGCATGTCCAACATTACCTTGTATCTTTAATGTGAAGAGCCTTCCTTCCTTCTTTCCTGTAACAATCTGTTTATACCCTTGACTAGGGTCTTCAACATAAACTCCATCATTAGTGAACCTTACTTCATATCCTTTTTCCACAATTTGTCCTACACTTATCAGATTTTTAGGAATTGTAGAACATACAGAACCTTACTCAA
>CM035434.1:90201413-90211413 GCA_020310875.1 Ceratopteris richardii
CTTTGTATCTAGATATACTTCCATCTGCAAATCTTTTTGTTTTGTAAACCCACGTACATCCAATGATTTTCTGACTATTTGGCTTAGGAACTAAATCCCAAGTCTCATTTTCCATCAATGCATCATATTCCTCTTGCATAGCTTTTTCCCAATTCTTCTTCCCTTTGGCTTCATCATATGTAGATGGATCTTCATCTGCTTTCAACATGTAAGCATAATCTTTAGTAGTCAAGAATGAAGTATCATGGCTATACCTTGTAGGTTGCCATTTGTGCCTAGATGATCTTTTGACTTCTCCACTTCTTGAAGTTTCTGGTTCATCACATTCTGGGTCAAATCTTTGCACTTCTTCAACTTCAACTTGTACTTCATTGTTCTCCTCCTCATCAAATATCTGAACCTTTGACTTACCTTTCTTTTGATTCACAACTTCTTCAACATCTGCATGCACATTAAGTGTACCTGCATACCAAGTACCTGTTGGTGCAAACAAGCCTTAACACTTGGCTTTGTTGTGTGCCTTGAAGACTCAACATAAAGCTTGGACTATTGGAACCTTGGAAGATTAAAAGATTGGACCCTTGGATGATACATTCACAAGAATCAATAACCATATGAACCTAGTCTTATTGATTCTTACTTTTTATCTCATGTAAAAAGTCTATGTGACTTTATCAACAATGTAATCATACCTACTAGACTAGAGTCGTGGAAACAGTAGATGATCTAGTTGAGGGAATATCTCCCTAAGTCTAGTGGAGAAAATTAAGGGAGCTTTAATTTGAATTCAAATTCAAATTCACTCAAAAACTCCTATAAAAGTCAATGTAAAAGTCGCGGGTCTTGTTACACTCTACCCGAGGCTAATCCAAGCAATACATTGAGTGTGTGAGAGCTACTACCTAGCCTACACCTCTGAGTACCATTGGGCATCACTCTAAATGCCAATGGGAATGTACATTTGATAGTATCAATACATATACTCATAGTTCTTTACTCTGTGTTTTCTCTGAGTGACTACCTCCAAGTCTGTCAACTTCAACAGAGCATAACTCAAGATCTACTGAACCAAATTTGATAATCAAGGGCTCATTGGAACCAGCTCAAAGCATTCTACAACACTACAAAATTTCAAGTCATTCTATTCAGCCAATTGGGAGAAATCGCTGTCGAAGTGATCACTGGTATATTTCTGTGTTGTTCCTAAAAAGTCGGGGATGTCCCTGATTTTGCTAAACATCATGCTCAGTGTATAGTTTGTTATTTGGAGTAATTTAACTTGCTAATGGTAGCTTGTTAAGTTAGTTTAATACTCCCAGAAGGAATTAAACCAATTGCAAGTGTGCTGGACACACTGAGCTTAGAACTGAGCAGGTATCAATACAGGAATAGAAAGTTTTTGGAGTTGTGAAGGTTCAAAATCATCTGTTTTGATTTGGTCATTACTCAATCATTTTGTAAAGCACATATATAGTTTCTTGGTGTCATTTGGAAGCTCAAGGAGTCTCCTAACCATATCTGAAGAGAAAAGAGGGCAGGTGTGAAGCAGGTCTAGCAGCACCAAATTGATCTTCTGATTGTACCCAGCCATCACATCCAACAGTGGTATCAGAGCTTTCAAGGTAATCATGGGTGATGGTTTCCCTTCCTTCATTGACAAATTGGATAGGAATAACTACCAGGCATGGTCATTAAGAATGAAGACTTATCTACAAGGGAGAAGCTTGTATGGATACATATCAGGAGATGAGGAGTTGCCCTCATTCAAAACCAGAGGCCTACCTACAAAGGATGAGCATGAGAGACTTAATCAATGGTGTGCTAAAGATGCTTTGGCAAGGTCATATCTTCTAAACTCTATCTCTGATTTCCTTCTACCTCATGTTAGGAACTGTAAGACTTCCCAAGAGACTTGGGAAACCTTGTCAACATACTTCTCATCAAGCACAAGAGCCAGAAAGAATCAGCTATGGATTGAGTTTACAACTCTCAGGAAGCAATCAAAACAATGTGTCTCAGATTTTGTCACCAAAGTCAAAGATATTGCAGATCAACTTGCAAGTGTTGGAGAAGAAATTGAAGAAGAACA
Organism: Ceratopteris richardii; assembly: GCA_020310875.1. NCBI lineage: Eukaryota > Viridiplantae > Streptophyta > Polypodiopsida > Polypodiales > Pteridaceae > Ceratopteris > Ceratopteris richardii. The sequence goes on from CM035434.1 coordinate 90,203,503, forward strand.
AATAGTCAGACAAGTGATCAATGGACTCAAAGCAGATGACAAGTGGGAAAGCTTTACCACTGCAATGGATTTATACATGGACATCCAAGCACCTGATCTAACAACTCTGATTGGACAACTATTCACACATGAAGCAAAGATCACAAAGAATGGAGAGCAATCAAAAGGTAACAATCCCTCTGCCCTATATACAGATAAGAAGTCTAAAGACAAGGGTAAAAGTAAGAAAGTTGATGAAGAAGGATCCACCTCCCAAGCAAACTATGCAGGGAGAGGTAGATCATCTAGAGGTAGGGGCAGAGGAGGTAAGTCAGGTAGGGGGAGACCCTATAATCAATCTCCATGCAATATTTGTGGCTTGTCTAACCATACTACAGATGAATGCTACAAGAACTACAAGAATCAAAGAGGAAGAGGTCACCAAAGAGGAGGATACTCTCAAGGAAGAGGCAGATTCAATCAATCTCAAGGCTACCATGGTTACAACAATAATTACAACAATAACTACAACAATAGCTACAATCACAATGGCAATTATCAAGGAGGATACAGGAACAGAAAGGATTACAACAATTATGCAGAGGATCAAGATGATTCCTTGTTGATTATGAACATGACATCTAAATCAGGTATCAATGATGATCATTTGTTCTATATTGACTCAGGTTGCTCTAACCATGTAGCTGGGAATGTTGCCTTACTCTCTGATTTGGAAGAACCTAAAGGCAAGCACCAAGTGCAGACAGGTGATGACACTAAACATTCAGTGGTTAAAGTAGGTAATGTCAAAACAAGTGATGGTAATCAGAATTTGCTAAGCAGAGTATTGTATGTTCCAACAATCACCAAGAATCTGATGAGTGTAGGTCAGATTGTTGAAAAAGGTCTACAGGTCAGGTTCACTCAACATGGTGCATATGTGGAGGATCCAAGACATGGATTCAGAAGGATAGCCAAGGGAGAGAAATCAGGTAGACTATTTACCTTTGAACTTGAGGATACTAAGAATATTGCATTGTACAATTACAAGGACCAAACCCTATCAGAATTGGAGATGTGGCACAAGAGATTAGGTCACATTGGAGAAAGGACCATAAAGCAAATGAGTAGGGATCAATGTGTGCTTGGGATACCTAATGTATCCAAGCAACACATGATATACAAATGTGGGGCTTGTCAGTTTGGTAAGTCACACAGATTGCCATATACAAAAAAGGGTTTTATGCATGAAGACTACTTGGAATTGGTGCATACAGATGTTTGGGGACCAAGCAAGGAGCCATCCATATCTGGATCAAGGTACTATGTATCTTTTATAGATGATTATAGCAGATGGACTGTTTTGTACTTCATGAAACATAAAGATGAAGTATTTAATTGCTTCAAAAGGTATCTTGCATTAGTTGAGAATCAAACAGGTAGACATTTGAAGAGGTTAAGGTCTGATGGTGGTGGAGAATACTTCTCCAATGACTTTGAAGACTTCTTGCAGGAAAGAGGCATCAAGAGGGAGATTACCACAAGGTACTCACCTGAACAAAATGGGGTAGCTGAAAGAAGGAATAGACTCATTGTGGAGACAGCTAGGTCTATGCTTAATGAAAAAAAATTACCAAATTATCTTTGGGCAGAGAGTGTATCTACTGCCACATACTTAATCAACAGGTTGCCATCAAAGACACTTGATGGAATGACACCCTATGAGGCTTGGCATGGTAAGAGACCTTCTCTGGATCATTGCAAGATCTTTGGGTGTGTTGCATATGTGCATATTCCCTCACAGGTAAGGGGAAAGCTAGACCCTAAGGCTGAAAAGTGTATCTTTATTGGTTATGATTTGAATCAGAAAGGATACAGGTTCTATAACCCCTCAAACAAAGGCTTCAAGGTAAGCAGAGATGTCATCTTTGATGAAAATGATTCATGGTATGATAATGAGTGCAGGAAAGTTAGCCTACCTTATGATGTGGAAGAAGACTTTCCAAAGCTTGTCAGACAAGAACCAACTCAGAATGAGGATACAAGTTCAGATGATGAAGACACCATCAACATTGAAGAATTCAAAGCTTGGAAATCCAAAGGGAAGATGAAGATGAAGCAACTTGAAGACAATCCAGAATCCTCAACTCAAGCTATGAGGAGATCTTCAAGGGAAAAGAAGAAACCTATTAGGTATGGATATGATACTTCACTTGTAACCAAGCACTCTGTATATCTTGCAAAGGATATCTTAAGTGAAGAACCAGGTACATTTGAGGAAGCCATTACTAAACCAGAATGGAAGGAAGCAATGGATGAAGAAATGGAGGCTCTCAAGGAGAGTGATACTTGGGACTTGGTACCCAAGAAGGACTCCATGAAGGTGATAGGATCCAGATGGATCTACAAACTCAAAAGGAACTCAGATGGTACAATAAGCAGGTACAAAGCTAGGTTGGTAGCCAAGGGCTTTGCACAAACCCAAGGCATTGATTATGAGGAGACATTTTCTCATGTGGCAAAGATGCCAACTATCAGAATTATGGTGAGTGTAGCTGCATCCAAGAATTGGAACATGTACCAATTGGATGTAAAGAATGCATTCTTGAATGGATGGATATCTGAAGAGGTCTACATGTCACAACCACCTGGCTATGAGGATCCCAATAAGGTAAATCATGTTTGCAAATTGAAGAAAGCTCTGTATGGATTGAAGCAGGCACCTAGAGCATGGAACTATAGGTTGACAACCTATCTCTTGGATCAAGGATTTGTGATGAGTAAAGCAGATACTTCATTGTTTATAAAGAAGAACAATTCAGAGGTAATATACTTGTGTGTCTATGTTGATGACATCATTATTACAGGAAATGATGTTCAAGGAATTAGACACATCAAAGGTCAAATGATGAAGGAATTCAAGATCAATGATCTTGGATTATTGAAGTACTTCCTAGGGCTTGAATTGGTCTACACAAATTCAGGTATATTCATTACTCAGAAGAAGTACATTCAGGACATGGTCAAGAAGTTTAATTTGCAGGAAGCTAAAGTCTCAAACATTCCTATGGAGGTAAACCACAAACTCAGTGCACATGAAGGAGAAGAACTCAAGGATATTACAGGTTACCAAAGTTTGGTAGGTAGTCTCAATTATGCTACCTTAACTAGGATTGATATCTCATATGGTGTTAGTGTACTTAGCCAATTTATGCATAAGCCAAGAGTACCACATTTGGAGGCAGCCAAGAAGATAGTAAAGTACCTAAAGGGAACACAAAATCATGGTTTGTATTATCCATATTCATCAGACATTGACATCAAGGTATACTCAGATGCAGATTGGGCAGGTTGCAAGGATGACAGGAGAAGTACATCTGGTTACATATGCTTTGCAGGTGATAAACCAATTTCTTGGTCATCCAAGAAACAACCCACAGTGGCTCTATCATCTACTGAGGCAGAATACAGAGGGCTAGCCAATGCTACTCAAGAAGCAATATGGTTGAAGTTACTCTATTCAGAATTGGGCCTATACACTAGGCCACCTATCATATTTGGTGATAATACAAGTTCACTCCATCTAGCTGCTAATCCTGTGTATCATGCTAGGACAAAACACATAGAGGTTCATTACCACTATGTGAGGGAGAAATTACTTAGCAAGGAAATCCAGTTATCATATGTGTCCACTAATATTCAATGTGCAGATTTGCTTACAAAAGCTTTGGATGGAAGCAAGCTATGCAGGTTTAAATCCATGATTGGATTGCAGGATATCATTGAAGACTCAAGATGAAGACTCAAGCAAGTGTTTGGCTTGAGGGGGAGCTGTTGGTGCAAACAAGCCTTAACACTTGGCTTTGTTGTGTGCCTTGAAGACTCAACATAAAGCTTGGACTATTGGAACCTTGGAAGATTAAAAGATTGGACCCTTGGATGATACATTCACAAGAATCAATAACCATATGAACCTAGTCTTATTGATTCTTACTTTTTATCTCATGTAAAAAGTCTATGTGACTTTATCAACAATGTAATCATACCTACTAGACTAGAGTCGTGGAAACAGTAGATGATCTAGTTGAGGGAATATCTCCCTAAGTCTAGTGGAGAAAATTAAGGGAGCTTTAATTTGAATTCAAATTCAAATTCACTCAAAAACTCCTATAAAAGTCAATGTAAAAGTCGCGGGTCTTGTTACACTCTACCCGAGGCTAATCCAAGCAATACATTGAGTGTGTGAGAGCTACTACCTAGCCTACACCTCTGAGTACCATTGGGCATCACTCTACATGCCAATGGGAATGTACATTTGATAGTATCAATACATATACTCATAGTTCTTTACTCTGTGTTTTCTCTGAGTGACTACCTCCAAGTCTGTCAACTTCAACAGAGCATAACTCAAGATATACTGAACCAAATTTGATAATCAAGGGCTCATTGGAACCCGCTCAAAGCATTCTACAACACTACAAAATTTCAAGTCATTCTATTCAGCCAATTGGGAGAAATCGCTGTCGAAGTGATCACTGGTATATTTCTGTGTTGTTCCTAAAAAGTCGGGGATGTCCCTGATTTTGCTAAACATCATGCTCAGTGTATAGTTTGTTATTTGGAGTAATTTAACTTGCTAATGGTAGCTTGTTAAGTTAATTTAATACTCCCAGAAGGAATTAAACCAATTGCAAGTGTGCTGGACACACTGAGCTTAGAACTGAGCAGGTATCAATACAGGAATAGAAAGTTTTTGGAGTTGTGAAGGTTCAAAATCATCTGTTTTGATTTGGTCATTACTCAATCATTTTGTAAAGCACATATATAGTTTCTTGGTGTCATTTGGAAGCTCAAGGAGTCTCCTAACCATATCTGAAGAGAAAAGAGGGCAGGTGTGAAGCAGGTCTAGCAGCACCAAATTGATCTTCTGATTGTACCCAGCCATCACATCCAACAGTACCTTGCTCATCAAATGTAACATCCTTGGACACAAGGAATTGCTTTGTGGATGGACTCCACAATCTATAACCCATCTGCTTGTCATCATAACCAATAAATACATACTTCTCTACTTTAGGTTCCAATTTATGCCTCAATTGAGATGGCACATATGCATATGCCAAGCATCCAAATATTTTACAATGATCCAAGGTAGGTCTCTTACCCCACCAAGCTTCATATGGTGTCATACCCTGCAAAGCTTTACAAGGTAACCTATTGACCAAATATGTGGCTGTGTTTATAGCCTCAGCTCACAAATAATTTGGACAATTTTTCTCCTTCATCATGGATCTTGCAAACTCAACCAGAGTTCTATTTCTTCTCTCTGCTACCCCATTTTGTTGAGGAGAGTACATGCAAGTAACCTCTCTCTTTATACCTGCATTCCACAAGTAATCACTGAACTCATTAGAAAAATACTCTCCCCCTCCATCTGATCTTAGTCTCTTCAACTTTTGACCTGTAATTCTTTCTACATATCCATGATAGTGTTTAAATGTATTAAACACTTCTGACTTATCTTTGATCACATAGATTGTGATCCACCTAGTAGCATCATCAACATATATGACATAATATCTTGAACCATTTATACTGAAATCTTTTGAAGGACCCCACACATCTATATGTACCAATTCAAGTCTTTCTGAATACATAAAACCATGCTTATTATATGATTGCTTATGAGCCTTACCTAACTGACATGCTTCACATCTGTATGTCATGTGTTGACCTGCAACATTAGGCAATCCAAGCACTAAACCATTGTTGATCATTTCTTTGATACCTCTTTCATTAAAATCTCCAAGTCTTTTATGCCAAAGATCCAATTCAAACACCTTTTGCTCTCCATATGTAAAGATAGCATGTCCAATATTACCTTGTATCTTTAATGTAAAGAGCCTTCCTTCCTTCTTTCCTATAACAATTTGTTTATACCCTTGACTAGGGTCTTCAACATAAACTCCATCATTAGTGAACCTTACCTCATATCCTTTTTCCACAATTTGTCCTACACTGATCAAATTCTTTGGAATTGTAGGAACATACAGAACCTTACTCAAGAGAGTGCTTCCATCTTTGGCTTTGACTGAACCAATTGACTTTACTTTGTGCTTTGTATTGTCACCTGTTTGAACTGTATGATTGATTGCATTATGATCTAGATCTGTCATCAAAGCAATATTTCCACTCAGATGGTTGCTACATCCTGAGTCAATATAAAATACTCTCATGTCTTTATGTGAGGCTTCACATGTTGCATTCATAATAAGAGTCGAGTCTTCTTTTGATCTGATGCATAATTGTAGTAGGTGTTATTATAAGATTGATTTTGGAAGTTTTTTCCTCCACCTCTTCCAAAAGAATTCCTACCACCTCTACCTCTAAAGTTTCCTCTCTGATATCTGCCACCTCTTCCTCTTTGATTAAAGTTCTGATTAAAATTACCATTGCTTTGATTATTATGCCAACAATCATGAGATAGATGATTTGTCTTACCACATATCCAACAAGCTCTGACATTATCTTTGTTATTTCTCCCTCTTCCTCTACTTCTGCCACTTCCTCTTCCTCTTAGGAAGTTTTCTTGACTTGAAGTACCTTCATCTTCAACTGATTGTTGCTTTCCTTTGCTAGCTTTCTTCTTATCTTTAGAATACATTGCATGACCTGCACTCTTATCAACATCTCCTTTGATATCATTCTCAAAAGTTAGCATGTGTCCTAACAATTGATTCAAATCAGGAGTGAACTGATGTAATGAAAGTTATGTAGACAAAATAAAAGGCTTCCACTTCTCATGTCCTCTAAGTCCAGTGAGAATTCCTCTTACCAACTTATCGTCTTCAATATCTTCATCAATTGCACCTAAAGAATCAGCAATGTCTTTCATCTTTGTCACATAATCAGATATTGATTGTGAAGCCTTCTTCTTGAAGGTAGTAAACTCTGCCCATAAGGATGCCTTCCTAGACTTTGTGGTATATTGGAAATGCTCCTCCAAAGCATTCCATATATCACTTGCACTTTCAAGACCTCTAATGTGAGGTAGCAAGTAATCATTGACTGCCATATAGATAATGCTCCTAGCTTGAGCATCTCTCTTCATCGAGTTCTTCAAATCTGATAATTCCTCCCTAGTTGGAACACTAGGATCTCTGAATTAAGGCTTTTCTTCTTCTTCTGTAATATAACCTATCAAGTCTTTGCTCATTAGATGAGCTTCCATCCTCATAGACCAAGCTGGATAGTTTTCTCTATCCAACTTTTCAATTTGGAGACTATCTCCCATCCTTGCTTCACCTATAGTCTCAAATCTTTAGTCCTTATAAGAAATGAATGTACCTTGGCTTTGAATGTTGCTCCTTCTGATCCTTTTGACAACCTTTATGTGTCTTCCTTCAGTCTTCCTATCACACTTTATTCTTTTGAACCTTCAAGATGTGAAATTTGTATGTCTGCAATTGTTGGAGTCTTTCTTTCCTCAATTTTGATACAACCTACTCTGATACCACTGATGGAGAGTGTTAATCTCCAAAAGAACAAGCTATCCTCCAACCAATTTTGGAAGACAAGTGCCAAACTATCAAGAAATTAGCTAACTATGAAAAAGGTCATTTCTCAGAAAAGTCTACTGCACCTGAATTACTCATTGACTAATCATTTGTGTAAAGTTTTTTATAAAACTTTGTAGAATATTTTTTCTAGACATTGCGCACCTCCTGCAAGTTAAAACACTTCAAAACCTTGAGTAGATTATGAGAAATGATTCAAACAATCTACCTATGTCTAAAACTATCTCTCTGTAGAGTCGACTTTGATACCTGCAACTTCTAAGACATGGTTCTCCAAAAGTAGAACCCGTTTAAGCAAATTCTTTTAGCCATAGATGGCTTACCTTCCAACTTAAATTTTGACTCCTCATTTGTG
>CM035434.1:90238913-90243913 GCA_020310875.1 Ceratopteris richardii
ATTCTGTGAAGAAGATAAAACACAGAAAGTCTGCTGCACAATTTCTTCTCATTGACCTATCAAACATGTAAAGTTTTCTATGAAATTTTGTATGGAGTGTCGCCTAGAAATTGCGCACCTCCTCCAAGTTAAAGTTCTTCAAAAGGTTTAGTATAACTTGAGAAATCAACTTCACAAGTTACCTATGTCTGAATCTGCACTTCTGAGAAGTCGATTTAGACACCCCTAACTTCTTAACTTCAATTCTCTCAGTACAAAACCTGTTTAAGCAAATGCTTCTAGCCACGAGTAGATTACCTTCGAACTTAAAGATTAAGTGCTTGCTTGCACAAAACTTTAAACTATGGAGTGAGAACTAACCAAAAGATTAAGATCAAAATTTGCGCCTGTTTCAGAGAACTGTAAACACTCAACACATATGAATGTTCCTACTAACAATTCTCCTAGCCTGTTGCAATTAGACTCTGAAACTCAGGTCAAAGACTCATTAACTATCAACTTAGATATCCTCAAAAGGATTTTACAAATGATCAAACACAGACGGAGCAGACACGAAAAGATCGGGTGCAATATTTCTTCAATTACTCAGAAAGTTACAGTTGAGTGATGAGAGGAAACTCAACCAACTTTTCTCATGTCTCATGACATCTCATTTTCACTTTCTTGACTTCTAACTATTCTTACGTATGCTCTCATATCACGCCTCGACATTTTTGGGATATATATAGAGAAATTTGTACAAGTCTATGACTAATCAAAGATCTAAATGAACTATCACTATATTAATGTACATATGTGTACATTCCTCATATCCTCTGAATGTATCCTTCTTCCAAACTTCAAGGATTGATCTCATCCTTCATTCTTTAGTCTTCAAACATTCAAATGGTGATTGATCTGCACCAACAGCTCCCCCTCAATCATCAATTGAGGTTTCTCCTTTCTTCTTTATACCTGCCATGTCTTTAAACTTCTGTAGCTTTGGTCCATCCAAGCTCTTTGTAAGCATATCAGCTATCTGATCTTTTGTTGAAGTATGTATGACTTCAATCTCCTTATCCATCACCTTCTCTCTTAGAAAGTGATACTGTATCTCAATGTGTTTGGTCCTGGCATGAAAAACAGGATTAGCAGCTAAATACAATGAACTCATGTTATCTCCATATATAATTGGTACCCCATGCACAATGTCAAAACTCTTCATCAAAGTCTTGAGCCAAATCACTTCCTTTGCAGCTTCGACCATGCCTTTGTACTCTGCTTCTGTAGAAGACAAAACAACTATATGTTGCTTCTTGGAGCACCATGAGATAAGTTTATCTCCCACATAACACATGTATCCAAAAGTTGACCTTGTATCATCTGGATTACCTGCCCAATCTGCATCACTATATATCTTGATGTTTGTATCTGATGTAAACCCATAATACAAACCTTCATTGAGTGTACCCTTAATGTACCTCAACACTCTTTGACCTGCAATCCAATGTTCTTTCCTTGGGCAATGCATGAATTGAGACAAAACCCCTACTGCATATGATAAATCAGGTCTAGTTAAAGTAGCATAGATAAGACTACCAACCAAACTCTGATATTGTCTCATGTCCTTGAATTCTTCACCTCCAACTTACTCAATTTGTGATTCACCTCCATTGGTGTAGGTGCTACCCTGCAATCATCCATTTTAAACTTGATTAACAAGTTCTTCAAATACCTTCCTTGGGTCACAAATACTCCATGTTGAGTATATGTAATCTCCATGCCCAAGAAGTATGACAAGTCTCCCAAGTCACTTATTTTGAACTCCTTTTCCATTTGCTTCTTGAGTCTTTGTATTCCTTCTTCATCTGTACCTGTAAGAATTATATCATCAACATATATGCACATGTATATGAAACCATTATCACTTGCTTTAACAAGCAAGCTACTATCTTCTTTAGACACCTGAAATCCAAGTTCTTTCAAGAACTTTACAAGTCTATAGTTCCATGCCCTTGGGGCCTGCTTCAAGCCATACAAAGCTCTCTTGAGCTTGCACACATGATCTGGATACCTTTTATCTCTGAACCCTTGAGGTTGCTCCATGAACACATCATCTGAAATATAACCATTCAAAAAAGCATTTTTCACATCAAGTTGACATAAGTTCCAACCTTTACATGCAGCAATAGCTATAAGTGTCTTGATGGTTGTCATCTTTGCCACAGGACTATAAGTCTCATCATAGTCAACACCATAAGTCTGAGCAAACCCTTTGACAACAAGTCTAGCTTTGTATCTAGACACACTTCCATCTGCAAACCTCTTGGTCTTGTAAACCCACTTGCATCCAATGATTTTCTGACTATTTGGCTTTGGAACCAAATCCCATGTTTGATTCTCCAATAGTGCATCAAATTCTTCCTGCATAGCTTTCTCCCATTTTTCCTTACCTTTTGCCTCTTCATATGTAGAAGGGTCTTCATCTGTTTTCATCATATAAGCATAATCTTTTGTGGCCAAAAATGAAGTATCATAACTATACCTTGTAGGTTGCCACTTATTCCTTGTAGACCTCCTAAGCTCTCCACTTCTTGAGGTTTCTGGTTCTTCATATTCAGGATCAAATCTAGGTGTTTCTTCCACTTCAACCTGCACTTCATTATTCTCTTGTTCATCAAATATTTGAACCTTTGATTTACCTTTCCTTTGGCTCATTTCTTCTTCATCACCTGTATTAATATTGATTGTACCTGCATACCAAGTGCTTTGCTCATCAAATGTAACATCTTTAGAAACCATGAATTGTTTTGTAGATGGACTCCACAATCTATAACCCATCTGCTTATCATTATAACCAATGAAAACATATTTTTCAGCTTTAGGCTCCAACTTGTGCCTTAATTATGATGGCACATATGCATATGCCACACATCCAAAAACTCTGCAATGATCCAAGGTAGGTCTCTTACCCCACCAAGCCTCATATGGTGTCATACCCTGCAAGGCTTTACATGGTAACCTATTAACCAAATAAGTGGCTGTATTTACAGCCTCAGCCCACAAATAATTAGGGCAATTTTTCTCCTTCATCATGGATCTTGCAAACTCAACAAGTGTTCTATTTCTCCTTTCTACTACACCATTTTGTTGAGGAGAGTACCTGCAAGTAACTTCCCTTTTTATACCTGCATTCCACAAGTAATCACTGAACTCATTAGAAAAATATTGTCCCCCTCCATCTGACCTTAGTCTCTTCAACTTATGTCCTGTAATTCTTTCTGCATATACATGATAGTGTTTGAATGTATTAAACACTTCTGACTTATCTTTGATCACATAGATAGTGATCCATCTAGTAGCATCATCAACATAAATCACATAATACCTTGACCCATTTATACTGAAATCTTTTTGTTGGTCCCCACACATCTGTGTGTACCAATTCAAGCTTCTCTGAGTACATAAAACCATGCTTGGAATAGGAAAGCTTATGAGCCTTACCTAATTGACATGCCTCACATCTGTATGTCATATGTTGACCTGCAACATTAGGCAATCCAAGCACTGAACCATTGTTAATCATGTCTTTAATACCTCTTTCATTGAAATGTCCAAGCCTCTTGTGCCAAAGATCTAACTCAGAGATCTTATGTCCTCCATATGTGAACATAGCATGACCAATATTGCCTTGAATCTTCAATGTAAATAATCTTCCTTCTTTCTTCCCTGAAACAATCTGTTTATACCCTTGACTAGGGTCTTCCACATATACTCCATCATTAGTGAACCATATTTCATAACCCTTTTCAACAATTTGTCCTACACTTATCAAATTCTTAGGAATTGTAGGAACATACAAGACCTTACTCAATAAGGTGCTACCATCCTTGGCCTTCACTGATCCAATTGACTTCACATTATGCTTTGTGTTGTCACCTGTTTGAACAACATGATTGAAAACCTTATTTTCTAAATCAGTCATCAAAGATATATTACCACTCAGGTGATTGCTACACCCTGAGTCAATGTAGAAGACTCTTTGATCTTCACTCTGCCTTTCACAAGTTGCATTCATTATCAATGTTGAATCCTCCTTTTGATCTGAAGCATAGTTGTAGTAGGTGTTGTTGTATTGTTGACTTTGGAATCCTCTACCTGCATTTCTTCCAAAGTAACTCCTACCACCTCTGCCTCTGAAATTACCTCTTTGATTTCTGCCTCCTCTTCCTCTTGAATTATAGTTCTGATTATATCCTGTTAGATATGCTCAATACTCCACCCTCATGTGACCACAAATGATCCATGGTGCTCTAAGTTGTAAGGCCCCCATTATGAGGAGAAGCCATTATGAGAGCCCGGACATTTGTGGAACCCTAACTTCCAAGTTAGATGAGGTCTATGTGTGACCGTTGATGGTTATAGATGATCTTTGTGAGCCTAGCCGTCAGGTTAGGTAGGGCATAAACTTCCAGGCCATTGGGTTATCATTTAAGGTGAAAATAAAGGCCCTGTGGCGTCGCGCGGTTTCCCCATAGAATCTTAATGGGGGGAGTGCAGAGGGGGGCTTGCCCCCTTCTGCGGGGTCCGAGGGGCCTATCCCCCCGGCCCGTAGGGCCGAGACGGTAGGACTTCTGGTCGTGGAGATATTGTCGGATCATATATTTTACCGACTAATTTGTATCTCCCGACTACGTTTATCTATACCGAACCGCCTTGTAAAAGCTATATAAGCACAGCCCAGGTTGAGCTTTACATAGCATTGCGCACTAGTAAGCCCTTCATCTAGAGTCTGTCTAGATCGCCATCTAAGCTCCACAGTGGGAGCGCACGGGTGGACAGCACCATCATTGTAACTGCATTATGCTTTGCAATCTGAGAATTTGAGTTCTCTACCTCTCAGTCTGCGTCTATCTTTGTCTGCGTTTTTCTCTCAACTCTGTCTACAGGTCTATTCCGCTGTGCTGTTATTTTCTTACATATCCACCATTACTCTGATTATTATGCCAACAATCATTAGC
>CM035434.1:90279126-90341626 GCA_020310875.1 Ceratopteris richardii
AAAGACCAAGGCAGAATGGAAGGAAGCTATGGATGAAGAAATTGAAGCATTCAAGGAGAATGATACTTGGGAGCTAGTGCCCAAGAAGGAGTCTATGAAGGTAATTGATTCTAGATGGATCTACAAGATCAAAAGGAATTATGATGGGTCAATAAGTAGGTACAAGGCTAGAATTGTGGCTAATGGTTTTGCACAAACCCAAGGAGTTGATTAAGAGAAACCTTCTCACCTATGGCCAAAATGCCAACCATTAGGGTATTGGTAAGTGTGGTTGCATCAAAGAATTGGAACATGTACCAATTGGATGTAAAAAATGCATTTCTAAATGGATGGATTTCAGAGGAGGTGTACATGTCTCAACCTCATGGCTATGAGGAACCAATCAAGGTAAATTATGTGTGTGAACTGAATAAAGCTCTTTATGGATTGAAGCAGGTGCCTAGGGCATGGAACCATAGGTTGACTACATACCTTCAAGATCAAGGATTCATCATGAGTAGAGTGAAGAGATGGATAGGTATGTGCTTGAAGATGAAGAGGTGTTGCAAAATCCTTGATCTACACCAGCCAAATGAACTCCAGGAGTATATGGTGGGCCCTTTTAGCTTGCCAATGGATGTATTAGACACCCTATGTACCTTGGAAGATAACTCTCAAAAAGATAGATCAAAACAGATAAGTTGGAGTTAGCTCAGAGGTGAAAACTTGCTATTCTTGGTTCATACACATGTCTAGTGTTTTACATACTTCTCTGAGCACAGCAGCAATTAGCTTAATTCCTCTTAGGGAAGTCTAGGTAACTTAAAGAGCTAACTTTCAAGAGTAATCTCATCAAAAATAATGAACCACACACTGAGAATGAGTTTTAACAACTGATGACATCATCCCGATTTTCACGGGCTGCTACAATTTGAGACCAATGAGCAAAAAAATCAACATAACTCAAACTTAAGGAATCCAATGATTATGAAAATTTGTATGGTTATACTAGACAATAAGCGGAATCCAAGAAGATTTAAATCACTGAACTTGGATAAGTAACCACTGCGAAACACCTCTGACAAGATGAGTGAAAAAGTTGGGTACCTGACAGAGAAGTGAAAATGCACAGACACTGTTGACTTCAACTGAACATAACTGAAGATTGCAACATCCAAATGACATGAAAATTTGTGAGCATATAGTAGACTTATAGAGCTAACTTTATCAAGTTAAATCACTGAAAATGATGCACCAAGCTCAGAGAAAACATCTCTGCAAGCTGACTTAGAAAAACTGAGAGTAATGGCAGTGAGTAGTACACTTCACAAGAACATGGAAATATGAACCTAAATGATCATGAAAATGAAAGTATATTGCTTGTACAATACAATGACTTACTGATACATATGTGGGCCTTGTAATCACACCTTGATATGGCATAAAGCTCAGCTCTTGGAGGTCTTCACTAGGTCTCTCTAACCACGACTAAAACTACCATCTATTTATAGTTGAGTTTGGGAGGCTAACTTCCCTCAATCACTCTCCAATCAATCAATGATTGATTTGATTCTCTATCTACCACAAATCACGAATTTGTGGCTCCTCTTTCCATTCTTGATCAAGTGGACTCAACCACTTAAGATTCTTTCACTTTTACATTAAGTAAACTCTTCAAAAGTTACAAGAGGTAGTTCACAAGTGAACTTTACATAGTCTTCATTTTAAGGCTTTTTCTATGACTTTGTGAGACTCAAGCCAATACTTAGGCTTATCATAGACTTGCTCCAACAGCTCCCCCTCAAGCCAAGTATGCTTGAGGTCTTCAATCTTCCAAGATTACCTGCAAACCAATCATAGCCTTGAATTTGCAAAGCTTTGTACCATCCAATGCTTTGGTTAGAATATCTGCACATTGTTGATGAGTGGACATATATGATATTTGAATCTCTTTGCTTAGAACCTTTTCTCGTACATAGTGATAATGAACTTCAATATGTTTAGTCCTTGCATGAAAAATAGGATTAGCAGCCAAATGAATAGAACTCATATTGTCACCAAAAATAGTTGGAGTTCCAAACTCCAATCCAAGATCTTTGAATAATGTCTTCATCCACATAGCTTCTTGTGTAGCTATGGCAAGACCTCTATATTCAGCTTCAGTAGAAGAGAGAGCAACTATGGGTTGCTTCTTGGATGACCATGAAATAAGCTTTGAACCTGCAAAGGTAAGATAACCTGAAGTGCTCCTTCTATCTTCCTTGGAGCCAGCCCAATCTACATCAGAAAATAGCTTCAAACCTAAATCAGATACATAAGGATAATAAAGTCCTTCATTTATGGTTCCTTTGAGATACTTGAGAATCCTTTTGGCAGCATCCATATGTGGTTTCCTTGGTGTGTGCATAAATTGACTTAGCACACTCACACTGTAACATATATCTACTCTTGTCAATGTGGCATAGTTGAGACTACCCACTAGACTTTGATATGATGTGATGTCCTCTATGAGTTCACCTTCATGTGAGCTCAATTTGTGATTGACCTCCATTGGAGTACCTGCAATCTTACAATCTTGCATCTTGAATTTTGCCAACATGTCCTTAATGTACTTCCTTTGAGTGAGAAACAAACCATGATCTTTGTAGACAACTTCCAAACCTAGGAAGTAGGTAAGTGAACCCAAATCACTTATCTTGAACTCTTCTCTCATCTGATCTTTGATCTTCTTCATACCATCTGCATCATTTTCTGTCAATATAATATCATCTACATATACACATAAGTAGATGACCTCGGAATTACTCTTTTTAATAAAGAGTGAAGGATCTGCCTTGCTTGGTTGAAAGCCTTTGTCCTGCAAGAATGAAACAAGCCTGAAATTCGAAGCTCTTGGAGCTTGCTTGAGACCATACAATGCTTTGTTAAGTTTACACACATAATCATGATAAACTTGGTTCTCAAAACCAGGTGGTTGTGCCATATATACCTCTTCTGTTATCCAACCATTCAAGAATGCATTCTTTACATCTAGTTGAAGTATCTTCCAATTCTTGGAAGAGGCAATACTAAGCAAAACCCTAATAGTAGGCATCTTTGCCACAGGAGAGAAGGTCTCCTCATAATAAATTCCCTGAGTTTGTGCAAAGCTTTTTGCTACAAGCCTTGCCTTATACATGTTAATGGAACCATCAGAATTCTTCTTGAGTTTATAGACCCATCTTGAGCCTATTACCTTCATGGATGAAGTCTTCTGCCTTTGGATCCATCTTGCCTCTAACCTATGAAGGAACATGAGCAAAAGCAATACATCCAAAAATTTTACAATGATCTAAGCTTGGTCTTCTTCCATTCCAAGCCTCATATGGAGTCATCCCATCAAGGGATTTTGAAGGCAACCTGTTAATCAAGTAAGTGGCTGTAGATACAGCCTCAGCCCATAAGTAATTAGGTAAATGCTTTTCATTTAACATAGACCTTGCAGCTTCAACAATTGTCCTATTCCTCCTTTCTGCCACTCCATTTTGCTCAGGAGTGTACCTTGTAGTTACCTCTCTTTTGATTCCTCTTTCTTGAAGAAAAGAATCAAACTCATGGGAGAAGTATTCTCCCCCTCCATCTGACCTTAGCCTTTTTAGTGATTTACCTGTTTGATTCTCCACAAGAGCCAAATATCTTTTGAAACATGAAAAAACTTCATCTTTGTGTTTCATAAAGAATAGGATAGTCCATCTGCTGCAATCATCAATAAAGGAAACATAATACCTTGATCCAGATATTGAAGCTTCCTTGCTAGGTCCCCATACATCTGTATGAACCAACTCCAAGAGATCTCCATGCATATAACCTTTCTTCATGAATGGTAACCTGTGAGACTTTCCAAATTGACATGCACTACACTTATAAATCATATGTTGTTTTGACAAATTAGGAAGTCCAAGTACACTTTGGTCCCTGCAGATTTGCTTTAATGACCTTTCACCAATATGTGCTAACCTTTTGTGCCATACTTCCAATTCTGTGAGTGTCTGACTACCATAATTAAAGAGAGCAATGTTTCTGGTGTCCTATAATTCAAATGTGAACAATCTACCTGTCTTTTCACCTTTTGCAATTCTTCTGAATCCTTGACTTGGATCTTCAACAAATGCTCCTGCTTTTGTGAACCTAACTTGCAACCCTTTCTCTACTATCTGCCCAACACTTATCAAATTCTTTGTAATGGTAGAGACATAGAGTACCTTACTGAGTAGGTTGATGTTTCCATCAGGTGCTTTGACATTGCCTTTTTTCTCCACAGGATGTTTTGTATCATCTCCTCTTTGTACCTCATGCTTATTCCTTGGATCTTCTAAATCTGATAGGAGTGCCACATTTCCTGCCACATGATTTGAACAACCTGAATCTATGTAGAAAACATGCTCATTAGATTTACCTTGTGGCATAGCCATGTTCATGATCAATAATGAATCCTCTTTGTTTGAGTCTTCTGTGTAGTTATTGTAGTCTCTCCTTCCTTTGTAGCCTCCTTGATAGTTTGAATGATTGTAGTTGTTGTAGTTGCCATGGTAGTTGTTGAACCTTCCTCTTGAGTACCCATAACTTCCTCTATTGTACCCTCTGCCTCTTTGATTCCTGGAATTCCTAAAGCAATTTTCAGTTGTATGATTAGTTAATCCACAAATAGAACATGAGTTGGAGTCTTGGGATCTCCCCCTGCCTTGTCTACCTCCTCTTCCTCTACCTCTGCCATGTCTTCCTCTACCTACATAGTTAGCTTGATATGTACCTGCTTCATCATCCACTTTCTTTGCCTTTCCTTTGTTATCTTTGGACTTGCTTTTATCAGTGTATAAAGCTGAAGATTGATTACCTTTAGAGCTTTCTCTATTTTTGATAAGCTTTGCCTCTTGAGTAAGTAGTTGTCCAATGAGTGTGTTGAAATCAGGTACATGCATGTCCATGTACAAATCCATAGCTGTGGTGAATGCTTCCCACTTGTCATCTACCTTCAAGCCATTGATGACCTGCCTTACAATTTGCTCTTCATCTATTACCTCTCCAATGCTTCCCAACTGATCCGCTATGTCCTTGAGCTTTGTGACAAAATCAGTCACATTTTGTTTGGGAGCCTTCTTGAGAGTTATGAAATCCAGCCATAGTTGATGCTTCCTAGCTTTAGTACTTGAAGAAAAGAAAGCTTCAAGTGCATCCCACACTTCCTGAGATGTCTTACAACTTCTAATGTGAGGCAACAAAAAATCTGAGATAGAGTTGAGGAGATAAGACCTTGCAAGTGCATCCTTGGCTTAAGCTAATTGCTGCTGTGCTCAGAGAAGTATGTAAAACACTGGACAGGTGTATGAACCAAGAATAGCAAGTTTTCACCTCTGAGCTAACTCCAACTTATCTGTTTTGATCTATCTTTTTGAGAGTGATCTTCCAAGGTACATATGGTGTCTAATACATCCATTGGCAAGCTAAAAGGGCCCACCATATACTCGTAGAGTTCATTTGGCTGGTGTAGATCAAGGATTTTGCAACACCTCTTCATCTTCAAGCACATACCTATCCATCTCTTCACAGTGGTATCAGAGCAAGGTTGGACAACATGGCAGATGGATTTCCTTCATCAATTGACAAATTGGACAGAGGTAACTACTCAGCTTGGTCATTAAGAATGGAAGCTTATCTTCAAGGTAGAAGTTTATATGGTTATGTGGCTGGAGATGAAGTTATGCCAAGTTTCAAGAACAAAAGTCAACGAACACAAGAAGAGCAAGAAAGATTGAGCACATGGCTTCCTCTTGGGGAAGTCTAGGTAACTTTAAGAGCTAAATTTCAAGAGTAATCTCATCAAAAATAATGAACCACACACTGAGAATGAGTTTTAACAACTGATGACATCATCTCGATTTTCACGGGCTGCTACAATTTGAGACCAGTGAGCAAAAAAATCAACATAACTCAAACTTTAGGAATCCAATGATTATGAAAATTTGTATGGTTATACTAGACAGTAAGCTAAATTCAACAAGCTTTAAATCACTGAATTTGGATAAGTAACCACTGAGAAACACCTCTGACAAGATGAGTGAAAAAGTCGGGTACCTGACAGAGAAGTGAAAATGCACAGACACTGTTAACTTCAACTGAACATAACTGAATATTGCAACATCCAAATGACATGAAACTTTGTGAGCATATAGTAGACTTATAGAGCTAACTTTACCAAGTTAAATCACTGAAAATGATGCACCAAGCTCAGAGAAAACATCTCTGGAAGCTGACTGCGAAAAATTGAGAGTAATGGCAGTGAGTAGTACACTTCACAAGAACATGGAAATATGAACCCAAATGATCATGAAAATGAAAGTATATTGCTTGTACAATACAATGACTTACTGATACATATGTGTGCCTTGTAATCACACCTTGATATGGCATAAAGCTCAGCTCTTGGAGGTCTTCACTAGGTCTCTCTAACCACGACTAAAACTGCCATCTATTTATAGTTGAGTTTGGGAGGCTAACTTCCCTCAATCACTCTCCAATCAATCAACGATTGATTTGATTCTCTACCTACCACAAATCACAAATTCGTGGCTCCTCTTTCCATTCTTGATCAAGTGGACTCAACCACTTAAGATTCTTTCACTTTTACATTAAGTAAACTCTTCAAAAGTTACAAGAGGTAGTTCACAAGTGAACTTTACATAGTCTTCATTTTAAGGCTTTTTCTATGACTTTGTGAGACTCAAGCCAATACTTAGGCTTGTCATAGACTTGCTCCAACAGAGTAGAGCAGATACTTATCTGTTTACTAAGAGAAGCAATTCAGAGGTCATATACCTATGTGTATATGTTGATGATATCATATTACACGTAATGATGATAATGGCATCAAACAGATCAAGAATCAAATGATGGAGGAGTTCAAAATCAGTGATCTAGGGTCACTAAAGTACTTTCTTGGACTTGAGTTAGTCTATACTAACTCTAGAATTTACATTACACAAAGAAAGTTTATATAGGACATGTTAAAGAAGTTTCATTTGTAGGATGCCAAGGTAGCACTCACTCCAATGGAGGCAAACCAAAAATTAAGTGCTCAATGAAGTTGATGTGCTTGATAATATTACAGGATACCAAAGCATAGTAGGAAGCTTGAACTATGCTACATTGACAAGGATTGATATTGCTTTATGGAGTAAGTGTCTTAAGCCAATTTATGCACAAACCTAAGGCACCTCACTTGGAAGCTGCCAAGAGGATTTTGAAGTACCTTAAGGGGACTCAAAATCAAGGTTTATATTTTCCTTATACTTGAGATTTAGACATCAAGATATACTCAGATGCAAATTGGGTAGGTTGCAAAGATGATAGGAGGAGTACCTCAGGATATCTATCTTTTCTAGGTGACAAGCCTATATCATGGTCTTCCAAGAGGTAACCTACTGTTGCTTTATCTTCAATGGAGGAAAACTATAGAGGATTGGCCAATGCTACTCAAGAGGCCATATGGATCAGATTGCTATATATAGATTTGGGTTTGCATACTAGATCTCCAATGATTTTTGGAGATAATACAAGTTCTTTACATCTTGCAGCAAATCCTATTTATCATGCTAGGATCAAGCATATAGAGGTTCACTATCATTATGTGAGAGAGAAGCTATTGAGCAAGGAAATTCAGTTGGCATATGTATCAACCAATATGCAATGTGCACACTTATTAACCAAAGCACTTGCTGGTACAAAACTTTGCAGGTTTAAAGCTATGATTGGATTGTAGGAAATTCAAGAGGATTGAAGAAGAAGACCAAGCCAAGATGTTTGCCTTGAGGGCGAGCTGTTGGTGCAAATGCCAAGCCTACACACTTGGCTAGGCATGAGAATTCTTTATGTGCAATTGATTAAAGACCCATGGAAACCATTGCCTATGGATTTTATCTTTTACCATTTGTAAAAGTCAAATTGATTTGGAAGAATCTTGTAAAGTCTCTAAATTGTGGAAGTT
The DNA here is from genome assembly GCA_020310875.1 of Ceratopteris richardii. Classification (NCBI taxonomy): domain Eukaryota; kingdom Viridiplantae; phylum Streptophyta; class Polypodiopsida; order Polypodiales; family Pteridaceae; genus Ceratopteris; species Ceratopteris richardii. The sequence continues at coordinate 90,287,126 of CM035434.1, forward strand.
GGAGAGCTAAAAGCTCAAAATCATTTGGGTGTAGTGACTCCTAACTTGTAGGAGAACTTTTAGGTAAAGCCAAGTTTGAATTCAAACTTGGAGGCAAAGCATGTGTAAAAAGATGAATGTAAAAACTCATGGTGAGAGATCACTCCAATCCCGAGGCATTAGCTGATCATTTTGTAAGAGAGTGAGGATCACATCATAGCCTACATCTCTATCAATCATTGGGCATTGATTATCATGTACAACATTGTTTCATAATACAATAGATCATTCACTATATTTGTTGATCTCTCTGTTATTGTCACTCAGAACAGTCAAATTCTATTGCTCATATCTCAGTCAATACTTCACTATTTTCAATTTTGTATAGCTTATTGGAATCATCTCTAAGTCCTCTACACGTTGACAAATTTTGAAGACATTCCATGTAGTGGATAAGGAGAAAAGCGTGTCGAACTGATCACTAGTCAATCTCTATAAAGGTCCTAAAAAATAGGGGTAATGATTTGCTTGCTAAATTGATTGCTCTGAGTATAGTACATCACTTTGAGTGATTCCACTTGGAATCATTAGCTCATTAAATTAATTTGACATCTCCAAAAGGAATTTTTCTAATTCCTACTGTACTGAAAGCACTGAGCTTAACAAGCAGCAGGTGTGTGTAACAAAATAGAAGGTTTTCATTAGATTGTGAACTTGGGAGTAGTTCTTTTTGTATCAAACATTACTCACATCATTTCCAAAGTACATAGGCACTTTTTTAGTGTCATTGGAAAGCTAAGAGGGCCTACAACTCAACTCTAAAGCTAAAGAGGGCTGGTACAAAGCAGGGAGTAGTAGTACCAACTCATTTTTTGGAGTGTCCATCCATCTTTCCCAACAATGCACCCAATGTCCAGAATGCCAAGGCCCCAATTATCCCTTTGGCTAGTGCAGATGGACTATTTGATTTTAGGCATGCCCCTCCTGTTGTGGTCCCCCAACCAAACGAAGTTTGTGCAAATACTTTCCAGTTTGGACAGCGCTTTCTCTTTCAGTCTGCAACAAGAGAGGAAGTAAATGGTCGACAAAATGAGGAATGTGTTGATAACCATTGCATGACAAGTGAGATTGATTTGCATACCTCTCCAATAGTCTAACTTGCTTTCGAGTCTAGCTAGGACCCAATTCCACCGCTACTCCAACAAGATAGCAAAGCCCAAGGGAATCCCAAGAAACTGAAAAATGTGGCCTAGAGGAATATTTTGACAACCATGTTCAAGGAGAAGGTCGGTTTGGATCCCAACAATAGCTCTGAAAGAGGTCTTTCAGTGGTTGATTTTGGACTAGAGGCTTTGTAGAAAGTATCTAGGCATCTCCAAAAAAATCTCTAGGCTGGTTCTATCGTTGTGGACAAATGCATTCATATCATGGGCAAAGAGTCTCACGGTGATCTTGCCATGGTTACGGGGCAGCCGAAGGCCTTTGATATTACCTACTTGCACCTATTGTTCCACTAGCCGGCTAAGCCCTTTCGTGGCAATGGTAAAAAGAAGGGGAGCCAACGGGCACCCGTCTCTAATCGATCTTTTTAGTTTGATCACCTTTGAAAGTCGGCCATTAACATTAATTTGGGTGGATGTGTTCCCCAAAAGGTTCAAGATCATCTTGGTGAATTTTCGCTACATCCGAGATCTTTAAGAGACTCCAAAATATAGTTCCATTCCAGCTTGTTGTAAGCTTTGTCAAAGTTGATCTTGAGGAAAACAGATATCTTTAAGAGACTGTAAAATATAGTCCCATTCCAGCCTACTGTAAGCTTTGTCAAAGTCGATCTTGACTTGTGTGCGAAGTCCAAACCTTCCCAATTATCTATAATGGCTTCCAATATTGACCTGCCTTTGACGAAACCTTTTTGTTCCTTACTTAACCATGCTCTCAGATGGCTAGAAATTCTATTAGCTATGACTTTAGCAATGATTTTATATCCCATTTGAAGCATCATAATTGGACACCTGTTCTCGGTTCTATTCTTTTCCCATTTTTTGTGGATTAACTTGATGATGCCATTGTTGAGACATGTCGGAAGTGCACCAAACTCGAGCGACTCTTGCCAGAACAAACAAAGAGGGGTGTCAATCACCAACTTGAAGGACTTAAAGAACTCATTATTGAGCTCATCTGGCCTCGCGCTTTTCCCACTGGGGAGGGCATCAATGACTTCAATGATTTTTTCTTCTACCATCTATGGTGGGAGAGGGGGTCGAGATCCTCAACAGTCTTGTAAAGTGCTCTTCAATGATTTTGAAATTTTCTTCTTTTGTATTGCATACATCCCCATTTGAATCTAGCAATAGGGGGATTGATTCTCTGTTTTGTTTCCTTTTAAGGATGTTGCATATCTCTTTGGTGGATTTGTCGGTTTTGCTGGCCACAACTCCTTAAAGAATATTTTCATATTTTTCCTTTGTATTTCTTCCTCGTATCTCAACAGCGCTCTGATTTTTTGTAGAACCTTCTTGGATTGAGCTTTTTCCTTGTTCCCTTCCTCCTCAATCTCTAGAGTCTATGATATAGAGCTTCTCTATGAGCATTTCGACCAATCTAGAGCATCTTTTGGGCTCTTATCATGATCTACCTCGACTTATCGATCGTGCATCTCCAGCTCTTGGCTTGAGACGAGCAGGAGGCAAACACCTCCTTCCACACTTCAGCAATTTCTTGATGGATGGAGGGGAGAGAGAAGGAAGTCAATCAAGCATGAAACCAAGGATCCTTACCGGTTTTGGTGAGAGGTTGGAAAGCGATAATGATCGGATAGTGATCAGAGATAACCGTTGTTTAGGGGACTATTTAAGTCCATTGTCTAGGGGACTGTTTAAGTCCATATAAGCTCTTCTTGAGCATAAAACTAGACTTTCTTTGCAAAGAACTACATAACCATCTCTTTGCTCCATATAGATCTTATCTATAAGATCTCCATGCAAGAAAGTAGTTTTCACATCCATTTGGACTAGCTCTAAGTCCTCCATTATAACAACTCCAAGCAACATGTGCAGGGTAGTCATCTTGACCACTAGAGAGAAGATTTCCTTGAAATCAACACCATGTTGTTGCTTAAAACCCTTTGCAACAAGTCATGCTTTATACTTTAGAGAAGCATTATTTGATGTGAATTTCCGCTTCTATACACATTTACATGGTAAAGCTTTCTTGCCCTTTGGCAAAGTTACTAAATCACAAAAACCATTCTTATGAATAGAATCCAACTCACTCTTCATGGCACACTCCCACTTGATATGATATGTTGTTTGCATAACCTCTATGTAGCAAGAAGGCTCACTAGCATCAAACTTTTGGTACCATTGTCTAGGGGACTATTTAAGCCCATATAAGCTCTTCTTGAGCTTAAAAACTAGACTTTCTTTGCCAAGAACTACATAACCATATGGTTGCTCCAAATAGATCTCATCTGTAAGATCTCCATGCAAGAAATTAGTTTTCACATCCATTTGGACTAGCTCTAGGTCCCTTCATTGCAACAAATCCAAGCAATATGCATATGATAGTTGACCACTAGAGAGAATATTTCCTCGAAATCAACACCACTTTGTTGTTTGAAACCCTTTGCAACAAGTTGTGCTTTAAACTTTGGAGAAGCATTATCCGATATGAATGTCAACTTATATACCCATTTACATGGTAAAGCTTTCCTGCCCTTTGGCAAAGATACTAAATCACAAAAACCATTCTTAAGAATAGAATCCAACTCACTTTTCATGGAACACTCCCACTTGACATGATCTATTGTTTGCATAGCCTCTTTGTAGCAAGAAGGCTCACCAGCATTTATTAACATAACAAAATCCAAACCTAGAACAGATATGTCAAGTGGATGTGAGACACTTGAAGAGTGCCTCAATGGTTGCTGAACACGAACATTTGTAGACTAATCTGATCAGACATTCTTTTGAACATCCCTATGTGCAACATTTTTATGCATGATAACTAGAGGACTAGTATCCTCAAACACCACTCTTCTCACTTCAACCTACTTAATGGGCACTTTATGAATTTTGGACTCATTGAAAATGACACCACTACTTTTGATTGTTGATCGTGTTTCAAGATCCCATAAGTAATATCCAAATAGTCCTTCTCGACTATATCCAAGAAAAATGCATTTCTTTGACTTATGGTCCAAGTTTTGCCTAGGATTCTTGGGTATACGAACATATGCTTCACACCCGAAAACTCAAAGATGATAATAATATGGTGGCTTCCCTGTCCATAGCCCTTGTGCCACTTTCTGACCTTTGGCAATACTAGGTGAAAAATTAATCATGTGAACTATTGTCAATGCTCTTGCCCAAAAGCCTTGTGAAAGGTTTGCATGATGCAGCATAGAAACTACTCTATCTTGAATAGTTATATTCATCCTTTTAGCTATGCCATTTTGTACTAGGGTATAAGGAGCTGTAAACTTTCTTTGAATTTCTCTAGACTAACACAAAAGGTTGAATTCATGTGAGGTATACTCACCCCCATTATCTGAACATAAAGCCTTAAGCTTAGTTCCTTTTTCAATCTCAATTGAAGCAAGCCATTTTTTGAAAGTAGGGAATACCTCATCCTTTGCTTTGATAGGATATACCCAAACTTTTCTAGTAGCATCATCTATGAAAGTGAAAAAATAAAGAGAACCCCCTAATGACCTTGTGGGCATAGGGCCACACACATCTAGATGAAGGAGATCTAAAGGCTGAATTGAAGAGTCAATGTGCATTTTGTGCACATTCCTAGTTTGCTTTCCATATTGACAATGTTCACAAAATGAAAAATCAAAGAAAGATAACACATGTTAGTAGCCAGAATGAGAAAGATTTTTCATTCCAACATGGCCCCAAACAGCCATGCCAAATACAATCAATAGATTGTTGAGTAACATCTAACAAGTGTTCTTTCTATGATACAAGTAAAGGATAAAGTGAGCCAACTTTGCCTCCTTTTGCAATAAGCATTTTTCCCTTTGATATGCGAAAGGACTGGGCATAGAAGACCATCTTGTAACCAAGGTCATCAAGTTGACCAATTGACATCAAACTGTGTGAGAACTCAGATACATGGCGTAGATTATGCATAGTAAATTTTGAACCATCAATGAACTACACAACCACATCTCTAATCCCCACAACGTCGCATTGGTAAGAGTCACCAAGTCTCACGATACCAAGAGACTTTGTTGCATAATAAGAGAACCATTCTCTATGTGGTGTTACATGGAAAGAAGCACCAAAATCTAGCGGCCATGTGTGGGAAAGAGAATCAGCTATGAGAGCCTCAGTTGGCTCAGTACTATCAAGTGTCAACACATCAACATCATCAGACATAGCATTAATTTCTTCAATCTTCACTATCAAAGTAGATGGTGCAGGTAGCTCTTTACATGTCCATCAACATTCTTTCCTTTACCTTTAGCATTCTTTAATGCATAACAATCTTTCTTCGTGTAAGCTTTCTTATGACAATAATGGCATTGGATATCCCTCTTCATTGATTTACTTCTACTCTTATTTCGTTGACCATTCTTTTCTTTCTTCTTGCTCCTGCCAAGTTGTTGATTCTTTCCTTCGTAAGAATCATGAACATTATATGCATCTCCACTTTGAGTGCCAACCATAGATTTTCTATGAATCTCCTCACTCAAGAGTGCTCCACATATGTCATCATAGACGAGTTTTCCACCAAGTGCACTATTGCTAATAGTTGTGCAAAATGTATCCCATGATGATGGCAAGGTGCATAACAACAAGAGTGCTTTCATTTCATTATCCATATCCATTTTTTGTGCTCGTAACTAGGAGAATATAGCATCAAACTCATTTAGATGAGTAGCAACACTATATGTGTCCTTCATGCAAAGGCCACATAACTTTCTCATCAGATACACTTTGATGCCGTCTCTTTTTCATATGTATTGCATAACTTCTTCCAAAGCTCCTCTACGCTTTCACAGTCTAATATTGTAAACTAAGCATTATCTGCCAGGTGCAATTGAATGGTAGACCTAGACATTTCATCTAACTTATCCCAATTATCTTCATCCATGTCCATAGGCTTCTTTGAGATCCCAATTAGTGGCTTCCATTGCCCTTTCTGAATCAGCTTATCTTTGATCTGATTCTTCCATAGAGCAAAGCTTCTGCCATCAAATTTTTGGATCTCAAAATGGTCTTTACCCTACAAGTTATTTAAAACACTTGCACTAGACCCTAATCCACCAGAGGTGCTTGAGACCTCTGATGCCATGATGATAGAGAGTTGAATAGAATGATAATGGAGCTTGAGTCCAAACCCCACTAAGGTTCAAAGAAGGATGACCAAGTGTCAGATTGTGGGAGAGAATTCAGTAGTCTTCCTAGAAAAATGAATTAATGAATGGTAATGACCAACCAAAAGGAGTATATATGAATAAATGTGCTCACACCAATAAGTGTATCAAAGAGTACATCGACCGTTGTATAGTTGACGAAATCAAAAAATCTGGAAACATTTTACTAGAGTATCCTCTACAAAATGAGCATATGACTAGTGTCAAAATCTCATAAAACTACAACTACTCACATGTTTACTTGCATAATGAATCACTGACTCTGCTTCCTATAATCAATTACCGAGAAGAAGCCAACTAGGCTTATCGAGCACCTATGAATAACTATCATACATCTCCTATGGCAAGGTTGGGTAAGTCTTCCACCTACATCATCAAAGAGACCTCGACATCTAGGTGTCTCATAGTTAGGAAAAACTCACCACGATGCTCTTTATCAAACATAAAAGACTTTATGCAAAAACATAACTGCTTTATCAATGACCACATGGACATACATAAGCAGTATCCACAAAAGTGTACATAGAGTGAATGTGCTAAATATATGCAGTAAAATGGCAGTAAAAGGACTAATTTCACTACTAAAATATTGGCCAACAACACCTACAAGTGTTTGTCAACTCTGTTCTTTAGGCTCGAAAACTTGCATAGACTTGTAGTGGCTACTCCCACCACAACTAAAAGCTTTCAAGAAACCTAAATATTAACTAGTGTGGTTGACAACAAAGCCCCAAAAAGTGAACTATTTTGTTGGAGAAATACAACACTCTTCTTGATGTTCCTCAACCTCTATGAAGAGAAGTATCCACGAAAGTACTCCAAAATGGCTCCAAAAATACCTCAAAAATGCTTCAAAAATAGGCTTTGAGAACAAACAATGAAGCTATGAGGACCCAAAACTTGTTGAAGAAAATGGTAGCCTTATTCTTTCCCCTTTCTTCAAGCACTACAAGAGTGTAGTTTTGTGGCAAGAGATTGCCACGGTTAGGCAAGCAATGAGTAAGTCAACTTAGCATCTTTTGAAGATTAAGTGGGTTCTTGTACAAAACGTCTATATGGGATGTCTAATTTAGTTACCTAATTCCAACCAACTATCCTTGGACTTTATTGAAAAGAATCAAATACTCTATCTAAGTGAAATCCAAAAAATTTTAGAAAGTAGAAAGAAAGAACTAAAACTCTTTACAACCAATTCAAACTTCAAAGATATGTAAACTTTCTATGAGTCAAATTCTAATTGACTAAAGACTTGAATTTTTCATTGATCTACTTCCAACAATATATTGAAGCAATTTATCTATCTTTATGAGAAATAAACTAGATTCTCAAAAAGATTGATGGATTAAATCGAAACATCATCCAATCCACAAGATATTGATATGGTATCCAACATCAGTGGGTCAATCCACTAAGGTTATATTGATGAGTTTTTACTCAAATAATGCTTTGCTTGAGACTAAGTTCATTTATTTATTTATTCAATCTCTATGACTACTTACTAGGAATGCAATGCTTGTGCATTTCTTTGAGTCGAAGGATTGAATTTACTGAGTTACACTAGGAACTTGGTCGTTGACTAAGTAAGTCTAATCCTTAGTTGAAAGGATCAATTCAAAGTCAAAAGTCTGAATTCTTCAAAAATTTATCAAATAATTTTTTAACCAAGAACACTTTATTTTGAAGTGTTTCATAATTCAAATAAGAACATGTTTTCCCTATTTGCATTATAGAAGAAGGTCTTGGAAGTTAATTACTTTGTATCTTCTTACTTTGTTCATCTTGAAGTATCTTCAGATCATGATTTTATCTTCCTTGAATTTAAATTTCTCCTTTGAAGTTTTAGTTCCCGTCACAATCAAATCTAACTTTAAGACTCATTCTATGGCTAAAAGATGATTAGCATCCCATGGTCTGGTATCCCACACCATCTTTCCTACATCATCTTACCTACATCAATCTGAGTATACAATTCGGTGTCCCATATCACCCTAATTTATATTCACATTCATGTGTGATTGATACTTATCTAAAAGTGTAAACATATTTTTATAGAGTACCTTCTCACTTCAATTCTTTAAAAGAAGTTTTGAAGTTTCAGGCAATACCTCTAACTTAATTTTCTAGGTTTTGATTCCTTCACATGATCATTTTAGGATCTCGTGCTTTTTTCCTTGGAAACTTGAAGACCTTTGGATAGAATAGTGATTATTCTTTGGTAGAGTTTGCAAAAGAAACCCATTTATAATTCCACATTCTAGAATTTCTCAAATTCAATTCTAAATGGTTACACTCAACCAATTTGTAGTGATAAGATCTTTTCACTTCTTGTCTTTAGATTCCTTTGTTACTAAAGCTTTAAGTAGCTATCCTGGAGAATTTACAGGAATCTCTCTACTACTTAAGTCTAAGCATCCACTCATGTTTTGGCATTTCACCTTTAAAAAACCCCTTTTAGGATAAGCAAGCATCATGTTTTATCTTCCACATACTTAATTACCATCATCACGGTTGCATACTACATATTTGGAATACGTTACTCCCTTCAGACTTGGAACAACTTACTCTATTCATGCTTTCCATTAGATAAATAGAACATGAGTGAAAAATTCCCAAAAGGAGTTTAATTGCCAATACTTGAGTCAACTTTGAAGTAGTTTTGGTTTCGAGTTCTTGGACAAACATTGTCAAGCTTGATCAAATCTTGTTGACCCATGGTATTTTAGAGATCTTTCTCTCAACTCGTCCAAGCATGTACTAATTCCTTTCAGATTTCCAAAAATTAAGAATTGATACACCTTTACATGATATCAAACATTGGACTTTAAGTACCATTATCAATGGTTTAGAACTTCTTGGGAACTACTTGATATCTTACTAGCTTGAAGATTTCCATTCTCAGTACTAGGGAGCCGTTTATTCTTCTAATACTTGATATTCCTTCTAAGGAAGCAACAACATGAGCAAATGATTCATCTTGGAATCTTTTGTGCTACTAAAAGGATATCTGAAAGGAATTCTAGACTTTTATTTAATATCTGTTGATATATTTAGGTAGTGATATGTGTGAACACACTAGGACTGTCGGGGCACTTTTTTCCCTCTTTAGGAGATTCTTTTCCCTCGGCTTCTATATATGCCTATAGCCCTAATGGGTTATTTATCTTTGTACATTCTAGTGGTAATACATTCAGTATTGTGTGTTGTGCTCTAGGATTCTTGTTCTTCCTTGTGCTGTTTGCATGCTTCCATAGATGTCTAACTTCAACAATTGGTATCAGAGTAGGTCACCGCTGCATCTAGGGCATCGTCGACACTCCTCCGATCACAGTCTCAGAATCGCATGAAGTTTGGTGAGCATACTCAGGGTCATTAGGAGATCAAAACGACTTCGCTATGTGGTGCCAAAATCACGATCTGAGCTCGTTTCGACCTTTGAACGCACTATCACAACACTTGTGCAAGCTATTTCGTCTTTTTGTGCCAAAGATATATACAGGTTTTGGTTTGCTAGTATAAGCATCTCAAAGTCGGCTACAAGTCTAGTAGAACTCATCAGGGTATTTCTATTCAACTTTCTCAGATACAGTTATTTTTCTGCATCAGGGTATTTTAGTCAATGGCCATGGCTGAAAGGAGTGATGTATTTCGTATGTTGGCTATTGAGGATAAGTTGGACAGTACCAAGTACCCATTGCGGACGTATATGATGGGACATGTATTGGTTGTAAAAGGCTCTATAACACTATGTAAGGTGTTGAAAAACTTCCTATTACACCTGCAAATACAGGTATTGAAGTTGATGTGAATGGCATTGAAGATGCTAATATTCTTCATATTCTTGTTTGTGCTACGATTTTCGCTACACCTATTGTAGAGAAAATTTGTTAGGATGGAAAAGATGCTTAGGCACATGCATTGATAGCCTTTTCTATCAAACATGCCATTATTCCTCACATTTGCTCATGCAGAAGAGCTAAGGATGCTTGGAATACACTTACCTTATTGTACAAGGCTACAAATGAGGCTCGTTTGCTTACCTCCAAAAAAAATTGGAGAGTGAGCACATGAGTGAAGGTGATTCTATGGATAGTTTTCTAACAAAGCTCAAGGATTTGAAGGAACAATTGATTTTTGTTGATGAAGTTATACCAAGTAGCTCACTTGTGCAGACCATTTTGAATGGTCTTCCTGATTCATATCAGAGTTTTGCTTCTACTCTTTGTTTGATCATGAAAAGCAATCCAAATGCCCTGTCATTTGAGGAGTTGTTCTTTGTTCTATTGCAAGAAGATCATTCTAGGAAGAACATGTCCATTATGCATGTTGCAGATCAAGTTTTCATAGCTAGTGAGAAGGGCAAAGGTAAATGGAGCTCATCTACTAGTAAGCAAAAATCTGCAAAGGCTACACATTCAAAGAAGGAATACAAAGATCAAAAGAAATCAAAAAAGCATAAATTGTTTTGCAAATACTGTAATGCCAATGATCATGTCATTAAGATCTATCCAAAACTGGCTACTAAAGAGACAAAGAAGAAAGAATCCGAAATGGTTATTGTAGAGGCCTCTACACCAAAAACAGAGTCTGCTAATCTTGTGCAAAATGAAAAAGGGACATTTACTACTCTTTGCACATTTTCCCCATCTTCTCATGAGCAATGTATGCCTGCAATAAACTCAGATGTTTGGTATTTTGATAGTGGGGCAACCAAACATATTACCTCATAGCCTAGTTTCTTCACTTCACTTGAGTCTGCCCCTATAGGGAATGCTTTCACATGCACCAACAACTCCTCTTATCCTATCATGGGAGTCTGAATACTACTGATGATAGTTCTTTCACTTTGTCGGATGCTTTATTTGTGCCAGGGATCAAGAAAAATCTGTTATCAGTTTTTGCATTAGCCAAGATTCGCTTTGTTGTGAAATTTGTTGATGACATATGTAGAGTTCATGATCTGTCAAGTGGCGATGTGACTATTGTTTCTGGCACTTTGTGTCGTGGGATGTATAAGCGCATAGACTATGAAAAATCTGTGAATGATTTCACATGTGCAGTACATGATTCTCACGCTATTTCGGATGCTAAACTTTGGCATGCATGCTTTGGTCATCTGAATTTTGCTAGTTTGCTATGCCTGCAAAAATATGAAATGGTATCCTCTTTGCCCAAACTTGAGGCACTCGGTAAACATGTATGTGAAGACTGTATTTTGGGCAAAATATAGCATTCCTCATTCCCAAAAGATGGTTCAGTTCGAGCTATTCAAAGATTGCAGCTTGTTCATAGTGATGTTTGTGGTCCTATGCAGGCACCCTCTTTTGGGAACTATCTTTACTTCACGACTTTCATTGATGACTTTTCTAGGCATGCATGGGTATATCCACTCAAAGCAAAGTCTGAAATGTTTATGTACTTCAAATAGTTTTTAGTTTTGGTTGAAAATATGTTAGCATGTAAAATGGGCACCCTCCATTCTGATCAAGGGGTGAATATATGTCTTCTGACTTTAATGCATTTCTGGCTAAATGTGGGATAAAACATCGCTGTAAAGTTCCATATACACCTCAATAGAATGGATTTATTGAATGAAAGAACAGATCACTCATGGCGATGGTGAGGTGTATGGTCAAGATTCAGGCTTTACCACATAGTTTATGGCTTGAGGCTGTTATGTGTGCAGCATATGTACTTAACAGGTGTCCCACTAAAGCATTGCAGTCTATCACTCCATATGGGGCTTTGCATGGTTGCAATCCATCGATTGCTCATCTGCGTGTTTTTGGTTGTCTGGCATATGCAGTAGTGCATGAACAACATCATAGGAAATTGGATGATAAAGCAATAAAATTTATTTCTGTTAGGTACAGTTCTGAAACCAAAGGCTATCATCTCTATCATCCACATACTAAATACATTTTGGTTAGCAGTGATGTTGTTTTTGTGGAAGATGTTATTCAGCCTTTACTTTCATGTACGAAAGAGATATTTGTTAGCTCCAAAGACATGTATAATACTTTGCTGCCTCTTTTTATAGGTGGATAGTCTAGTGATGGTCCTAATGAGGCAACTTCTCAACCTTTACAGGTTTCATGAGATAATGAAGACCATTCCATTTTTTATGCAGATTTACATGATGCACTTGTTGATAAGATAGCCGATATTGAGCAAGCAAAAACTATGCCAAAATGGCTAGTGTAGACTTTGCGTGAAAGCAAATTAGATGCACCTCTGTCATATCGTACTCATTCAGGCTCTCATAGTGCCTCTTTTGCATCAGATTGCTATGCTATGGTTGTGTCTAGTCTCTATGATGAGACTGAGCCTGTTTCATTTGAGGAAACACAAAATTTGAACATTGAATGGCTGCAATGTAATCTGAATATGATGTTATCATAATTCCAAAGGTGTATGCAGGAAATATTTTCTCATTACCTTACCTCTTTTATGCAAGTATATCTTGATGATTTTTTAATTTTTGGTAAGATGATAGCACACCTGTTCCATTTACGGTGCTGCTTTGAAAAGTGCAGAGAATACAGACTCTGTTTGAACCCAAACAAATCTGTGTTTGTGGTTTCATGTGGAAAGCTACTTGGTCACATTGTATCTGCACAGGGTATACAGATGGATCCAGATAAAATCACAGCTGTGTTAGAAGCACCTGTACCCACTACACCTAAGGAAGTAATGCGCTTCATGGGCCAAGTAAGATGGCATGGTCGACACTTACGGTGGCTTGCTCATTTGGCAATACCACTAAACAAATTAATAACCAAGACTCCTCGACAATTTGACTGGACCCCGAACTGTCAAACTGCTTTTGATCGTCTAAAGGGATTACTAACACAGGTTCCGATCTTACACCCTCCTGACTGGGATCGCCCAGATTCCGGTGAAGCTCCGATCGGTATAGATGACACAACACCGGAAATTTATGTCTCTGAATCGACTAATGATGAAATTACAGACCCACCTATGCCATCTACATATTATGATCAGATCTTGACCTTCCTCACTGATGGATACCTTCCTACTCAGACTTCTCCTGCAATACGAAGGAAAATTTCAGTTTTGAGTCGCCGATTTCAGTTGATTGCTAGGGAATTATACTATATAGATCACACTGGAGTTTTACTTCGTTGTATTCCACCACATGAAGTTAACTCAGTCATTAATTTGGCTCACTCAATTTCTTCCGGTGGCCATTTTGTTGCAGACTTAACACACCGGAAAATTCTACAAAGTGGTCTCTGGTGGCCTACTATGTACAGGGATGTATCACAGTTTGTCAAACAATCTGATAGTTGTCAGAGATCTGGACAGCCCCTTCAACGTCATCTTTTCCCTCTACAACTTGTCTTGCCATTAGAGCTTTTTCAGAAGTGGGGTCTAGATTTCATTGGCCCTATTACACCACCAGCAATCCTCAGTAATAATCGTTATATTTTGACATGTACTGATTATGCTACCAGATGGGCAAAAGCCTGGGCTTTACGGTCTGCCACAGCTGTTCCGGTAGCTAAGTGTCTACTGAAGGATGTCTTTCCACGTTTTGGCTTACCGCTGGAACTTGTTACAGATCAAGGCACTCATTTTGTCAACAATTTAATGAAAGTACTCACACATTCGTTTCACGTCACACATAAATTCAGTTCACCATATTATCCTCGTGGGGGTTTGGCTGAGAGTACAAACAAGACTTTATTGAATATGCTTCGAAAACTCATTTTGGAAGCACCGAAAAGATGGGATCAACTGTTTCCTGCAGTATTATGGGCATACCGGACTACATACAAGGTAGCAACAGGACTAACCCCTTTCAAACTAGCTTATGGATTGGAAGCCATAGCACCGATGGAAATAGTTATACCAAGTTTACGAGTAGCAATCACTCAGAAATTGCTACCTGAAGAATCACTGTCATTTTGGTTGGATACACTCAGAGAATTAGACGAGCATCGATGGTACAGTTTTTTGACTATGTAGGAAGTACAGCTAAGACAAGCTCGAACACATGATCGATATCTAAAGACTCCAATTTTTTCGGTGGGACAACTTGTACTCTTTTCCAATGCAAAGTCGAATCGCTCTACTGGCAAATTCAAGTTACGATGGTTTGGTCCCTACCGGATTGCTGAACAAGTGGGCCCAGCAACTTTTTGGTTGACCAACTTTGACCGGAATTCCTCTTCCAAAGGTGATAAATGGATCAAAGCTGTGGCCGTATCAACAAGCATCTAATCCACACTAAAACGTTTCGCGGTTAGCCGCATCTTTTGGCGTTCTCTTTTCTTTTATTTTCTTTTCTTTTCTTTTTTTTAGCGTGCTTAATAAAATAAGTCTGTAAATATCCGCGTTTTGATACCTAATTATGTCCACAACCGCCCTGCCCTTTCCAGTTACTCACGCATGCACAGTGAAGTTAAGAATTATCATCTCAATACCGCGCAATGATTAGTCATTCTTGATTGCTCTCCACTGCAACGCATCTACTTAACCTTTTCTGTTTCGCCGAAAATCGCTATTGTGTTTGTGTGATTTGTGTTATTGTGCGTACCTTGTGCTCTGTGTACTTGTGATTGTTGTCTCTGTGTGCGCCATGGAAGCTTTGGCTAACTATGCCGCCTTCCGTGATGGACTCCCTACCGACGTAGGAGAGTTCCTGCGCATTCGTGGGCTATCCAATTTCGCTGAATTGCCTTGGCATTCAGTGGAATCCCACCCATTCTTTGCCCAGATCATCTCCGCCATCGCCAACACACCTGCCACCGAGCAGAGTTGGTCGATCACCTCCCTCCCATCCCGTACACTGATCACCTTCCAAACATTTGCTGAATCATTCCGACTCCCTTCGTAAGGTCGGGAAAATGGCCCGAACCTCCCCATAGCAACAATGACCCAATTATTTCCTAGGTATTTGTCAAACGAATACGCGATCCTTTGTCAATCGGAACCTGAAAGATCAGCCCTCCAATTCTTAGTAGCTATTCTCAACCTACAGAAACGCACCTATGGAATATCACGTCCCTTCTACTCCGCCATAGACTTAGCCGCCTGAGAACCAGTAAATTTTGCATCCTACCGCATTCACAAAGAATGCGTAGCAATCATCAAACAGGTAAACAAGGGAGGAATGCCAAGATCAAGACTCCCTCATATCATATCATTCCTGTTTCCGGCCATCCTTGCAGCACAACCACCACCCAGAGGCCCAGTCCTACGACATGAAGAATCTGTGCAATTATGGGACGATGATGAAGAAGATGAAGAGGAGCTAAACCAACTCTTCCACCGGAAGAGAATCAGAATCAGTTCTTCTGAGAGTGAAGCACAGGGATCAGCCGAAGGAAACAAAGATGACGACAAGGAAGAAGAAAAACATGACGAAGAAACATTCCACGACACCGCAACATCGATGCAGCATGAATCCTCCGCGCAGTCATCTTCCCAAGGGCAACAAGAACAGGAGAATCATACTGAAGCCGACACAAGCTCTACAGAAGAAGCATCCAAGCAACAATCTGAGGGGGAACAGCAAGCAGATGAGGAACAAATTGCTAAAGAATTTCTCGAAGAGCTGCTTAAGGCAGTTGAGTCCACAGCCGTAGAAACTGCACAACACACCAGAGATAAGGTATCACAGTCAAATTTTGTTCTTCCCACTCCCCCACCGGAGCCGCCAATCGAAACCATTATCCCCATCCAACCCATTCAACCCAACAAACCCACTGACTCTTCATCCTCATCCCCCAACTACTCTCCACCGAACTCCCAGCAACTGCTCACCGCCTCCTCATCCCAACCATGACCTCAGCTGCCACTTCCTTCAATCCCGACAATCTCTGAGCTTGCAAACATGGGTCAACTATTAATTCAATTATCACAGCAATTGCCAATCGAAATGAGAGAAGTCACCGATAATATTCGGAATGAGTTACTACACAAGGTGGACGTCCTAGAAGCAGATATCACGCCTCTGCAAGAAGAAATAGATGCGGTCAAAGCAGAAAACCATCAGCTGCACACCCAAATTACCCATCTCCAAGCCCAGCTTGCAGAACAACAAAAAATTGCCGATCAAAGAGATACCGCACTGGCAGATCTCAACCAAAAGGACAAATTACTAAGCGAAGCACAGGCTGAAATCAGTCAGTTGAAGTTAGATCTACAGGATAAAGAAGACGCCAGAGTAGCCCTAGGTAATCTATTAGAAGAGACCAGAGTTCAACTCGATGAAGTGGTACAGAAAGGCCAAGAACAGCACGATCTGGCAATGAAGACAGCGGAAGAACTACAAAGATACAAAGATCAATTAGCTGATGTAAATAATATGCTCAAACAATATTTATCAAAAGAAGCCCAAACACAGAAGGTAATAACAGATCTACGCAGAGAAAGGGACGCATACTCCAGAACGAACCAGTTCCAGAATCAAGAGATCGAGAGACGGGAAAATCAAATGGACAATCAAAAAGAAAGAGTAAACAGTATGGAAAGCAGGTTGCAGACATGAAGACATCTAGAGATGCGGCTTTATCCAATGAATTCTACCTACAAGAAGCTTTTCTGCAAACGCAAGCAGAGATTTTGCTAACCGAAGCCATAGCCTTAAGTTCTGTAAGAATAGATGCACAGCTAATAGAACCAGACACACTCAAACAATTGTTAGAAACACTAAAGAAAAAGATCGCCCGCACCTTTAGATTAGCTAGAAATATGTACTTAGAAGGCATTATAGATGAGAAGTAGTTTTGTAAACCCGTAGGTTCGAGTCCACCGTGCGTGCCAGAGTGTTAGCGGCCGTCGGATTGGAAATGTATAATTGAATCTTGTTCACACGAGCGAAAAGTTGTTACAGACAGTTTGTAAAAGTTATATAAATCAAAGAAAGACGCGCTAGTGACATACCGTGGTGGATCACCAGACTGTCTGTCTGGGTGACTGAGCACGGCGTTACTGTAGTGTTTGTTTGCATAATTTCAAGTATTCTGAGTTTTATGTTCGCCTCTTGTCTTGTCTGCTGTCGACATCTGTTCTGTTTGTTAACTTTATAGACGTTCGAGAGATCACCAGACTGTCTGTCTGGGTGATTTGTCTGTAGCGTTACTATGTGTCGAGTTGATTAATTCAGAGTATCTTATCGAATTTTTGAGTATTCTGTGTGTATCTGTGTTTCGTCTTGTCTGTTGTCTGTTGGTATCCATTGCGGTTGTGAGTATCAGTTAGTTCGCGTTGTCTCTTTTCTTGAAATGTTCTGCAAGTGTATGGCGAAGTCTGTGCAGTCGTGGTAGCCCTTCTGGTATTCAGGTTGTATTAAGTTGTCTTAGTATCGAGGTCCGGGTTCATACGGCAAAGTTTAAACGATAGTCGGATTTCTTGGGTTGCGTACTGAACCTTCAGTACGGTGTATCTGAATACCTGGATTCGCTGTGTCTTCGGACATTGGTCGGATTGTGGTATCCATTCGGTAAAGGTTGACGATTACTCTTGTTTCTGGTATTCAGTAAGTTATGTGCAGATGCAACATAGTATCTTAATGTATTCGGTATAAGTGGCTGAGCTAAAATGTGACTGTAATGTCTAAGTACAACAGAGTATTGATAGAGCCCTCAGCATCAGTATATTGCTGTGTGTAAGTGGTTAGTTTGGGAACTAAGTATAGGGCCTCTGTTTAACAGACCCCTTCCACTCCCAAGAACCCAAGAATCGCTTAAACGCACTTCTGACAGTTAGAATAACAGCATTTAACAAGGTGCATTATCATTATGTCAGGGAGAGGTTCTCTACTGATCATCTTGGCATCTGTGCCCATGCAGGAGAACATTGTGGACCTTTTCACTAAGGCTCTGCCTAGGGAGAAGTTTGAAGCTTTTTGCAAAGCTTTGGTCTTACTTCCTTTTGTGGATTGATTCCACATAGCTTGGCACTTCCTTATACGTGAGTGTCACCTCCTTGTTCATTGCATCACTCCTAGGGGGGATTTGTTGATATATTTAGGTAGTGATGTTTGTTGAACACAATGGGACCACCGAGGCACTTTTTTCCCTCTTTAGGAAGCTTTTTCCCTCGGCTTGTATATACGCCTATAGCCCTAGCGGGTTACTTATCTTTGTACATTCTAGTGGTAATACATTTAGTATTGTGTGTTGTACTCCAAGCTTCTTCTTCTTCTTCCTTGTGTTGTTCTCGTGCTTCTGCAGATGTCTAACTCCAACAATATCAAAAACCTTTATTGCTTGAGAGGTGTTCATTTCTCGTGTATTAAACTAAACGATAAATATCATCTTTAGGATATGATCTCCCATTCCATTATGAAAGTTTGACTTGAACTTTCATTTATGTGATAAGTATTCCTCTTCTTAAGTTTGAAACAAAAATTATTATCATTGTTTGATATTTTGATATTACCAGATGACTTTGAACATATTGTGACAATCAACTTTGATTGCATAGTTTAAAGTACTAGCATCTTATAATGATTGGACCAATGGCCAATAACGTACTATCAGCACATCATTGTCTTCTTTTCCTAGCCATCAATTAGGCTTAATGATTCTGTCCTTTTTCTAGAAGATATACTTGAAAAGAAATCAAAGCTTCCAATATATGATAACTTCTATCTTTAGAATACTTTTCAAAAGTTTATCTTCATGTACTTCTCCTAACATATTTATGAACTTTAAAGCTTGTTTGGGAAAACTTTTATGGATCAATAAAGATCCCTATTGTAGAGCTAAAGAGAGCACAAGGCAGAGAAAAAGACGGGCCCCAAAATTTTTCCAATTTGGACACCTTATTTTTGTATTATAACCATTCTTGTAATATATTTTCCGTTTTAAATGCACTAAAGGAGTCCTCTAGATGCATCCCCACAGAAGATTAGAAGCTTACCCATGTAAATTAGTAGGAAATTAGTCTTTTAGTGAATAAAGTGCCGGTCTCTTGTGTGAAAGGACCATTTTTAGGGCACAAGTATATAAGTCAATTTGTGACTCTTTGTAAAGACTTTTTGCCATTGTGAGAATCAAGAGCACAGAAATTCGAATTTGTGTCTTCTCCTCTCTATATCTTCTTCTTTGTGAGCTTGTGTGCATGTGTATTGCTTGGAAAGAGTGTTAGGAAGTGTTGTCTATCCATGAAAGTGTTTGTTTGCTGTTGTTAAGGTGTGTGCGAAGTGTAGGAAGTGTTGAAGTGTAGGAAGGTTTTCCCATGACTCAGTATTTTGCTCATAACTTGAAGTAGGAGTGTCAGAATTGAGTGAGATTACCGCCATTGGATGCGTCGTCTCGAGAGCTTCGAAATGAATATGATATTTGCTATATTTGGAGTTCGGAGCTGAGAGAAAAGCTCGATTTACTGTTGCCTGCTGCACCAAGTATCGTGACACCATAACTGACAGTTGAAGCTTGTTTGGATTAGTCTTTGCCTTGTTTGCACTCTTTGAGTAGTTCATTTGCATTGATCATCATTTGAATGCATGTCCTCATACACTCGGCTAGGTTTGTATACTCATCAGATTGATAATTAAAGCGTGAATCCCCACTATATGCACTTGAGGGGGATTGAGGTATAGTCTCTTTCTCCACAAGTCCCTAAGTTGGTGCTTAGGTCAACACGTTTTTTGGCGCCGTTGCCGGGGAGTGTCGAATCAAACCGAGGCATTCATGTGATGGTAAGTAGCTTTTTGCATTGAAGCGAGAGGAGGAGTGGTGATTTTCTCTTCTTTGGTAAGTCATTTTCAGCCGCACTTACTACTTCTCATTCTTGGAATGTGTGTAGTGAGTTGTTAGTCTAGGGAAGTGAGTGGAACGAGTAGAGTAGGAGAAGTGAGGGAGTAGGTCAAGTCATTAGAGTAGTATTCAGTCTTTGTTCAGTAGAGTTTTTTTGTGAAGTAGGAAAATTCCAAGTATAAAAGCCCAAAAAGTGTCATTTTGTAAGTTACTTGTCTTTTGAACAAGTATCGTGAGGAGTCTCCAGTCGGGTATCATGTCTGATAAACAAGGCGATTGGGAGTTGCGCGGAGCAAGAGAGGGTGATAGGAGAGTTGGGAAAGAGCATCCAAGGTGAGCCATTCACTTGCTAATCATTTTCATCACTCAAAAATTAGATATCAGTGTAAAACGATCTACATTAGGTATCGTGGAGGACTTACAGGGGGTAAAAAGTGTGTTTTGGGTAATACAGAGAGTGAGGAGAGGGTGGAAGAACCTGGAAAACATCTGTGTGCAATCAAAACCAAAAAAAATCTAGCAAAAAATTTGAAAAAGGGTCAATTATCGTGTTCTCCAGCGGTCAAGTATCGCGATACCTGACAAGTATCGTGATCTCCTGTGGTTGAGTATCGCGATATTTCCCTTAGATCGTGTATTGTGTATCGTTGTCTACCGATCGTGATACTTGCCAGAGATCGTGTATCGTATATCGTTGTCTACCGATCGCGATACTTGCCAGAGATCGTGTATCGTGTATCGTTGTCTACCGATCGCGTATCGTGTATCGTCTGAGTGAAAGGTCGTGTATCGTGAAATTTTGGAGTCAAGTATCGTGACCTGAAAGTTTCTTTTTCAGTCATTTTTCCAACAAAATTCCCCTAGAATTCTGACCCATAGTAAAGAAATCTAGAAGATAGAGGTTAGCAAGGGCTGATCAGAGCTGTTAAGTGGATGAACCTAAGATCTGGAAGAACCCTAGGAAGCCGAAGAAGTGTAATCTCTTCTGTAGGTAGTGTAGCCGAGCCAAGTAGCCGTTCACATTACTCGGAGACCTCTAGTGAGTCAGAGGAAGAAATTCCCATGGCTTCAGAGGATATGCAGAACACTGTACCAATGATTGGCATGATGTCAATTATTGAGGGAGAGTATCGGACCTCTTTAGAATATGTGACCACCAACCAACATGAGATACCCATATACTTGGATGGTCTGAACAGATCAGTGGCCAGACTAAAGAAGGCTTCAGAGGCTTACATAGTGCCTAGGCCAGCAGTCAAGTATGCAGGAGGATTTTACATGGACAAAAGAGATATCCAGTATGTTGTCACGGAACACCCTGAAAACATTAATGAACTTGGGGAAGAAAACAATGCTTCAAACCTAAATGGAGAAGGGAATGAAGAGCAAGTAACTACTCCTAGAGGGAGATCTATGGTTGTTAGGGTTTGGAGAGGAGACCTGATTCCCCAAGATGACTCCATAATGGATGTATACTTGATCAATGGAATGGACCCTCTTCTTAGAGCACATTCTTCATTATGGGAAGTTGCCCCTAATCCTGTCACCATCTATGAGTTACAAGATCCTGATTTCTCCACCATCATCACATATTTGGATAAGAATCAGAGAAGATATTGGCCCTTAACGGAATTAGAAAGAGCCGAGTTAAAATATCAGAATATTCCAGTGTTTCCCCCTAGGGACCAAGCCACTACTTCACGAAACCCACTTGGAACGTCTCAGAATGATTCATATCAACAGTCGGGGCAAACACAACAAACACAAATCTCGGTCAGACCACATGTGCAGTTTGCAATGCCTGCAAATAACCCTAATTACCGACCTCAACCACCTGTTGACCCAAGACATGGAATTCCTGCCCCAGTCAGACCACCTGTAGCAAGAGGACCAGGCATACCCGTAGGAAGACCAACTTTCCCCGTGATGCCTAGACCGCCTGAAGCAGGAAGAAGATTAAGGCCAATTCAAGTGGCCAAATGCATGAGGAACCACTATGATGGCTCTAGTGAACCTTACAATCACATAGCTGAATTTAAGCAAGTAATCAGAGCCGAACAAGTGGAAGAGTTTTTTATCCAATATGAATCTTTTGGTCTAACTTTGACAGACACAGCGTTAGCATGGTTCCAACCATTAGATCCTAATAATTTTCAAAACATGGAACAAGTCTATCAAGAAATGATTGAGGAATTCACTAAGTCTGGAATTAAAAACAACTCGTCATCATTGATCCATAGCTTTAAGCAAGCCCCTACAGAATTAGTGAGATTGGCAGCAAGAAGATTCAAGCAGTATGTGGACAGATGCCCAGTGGAAGAGAGACCTACCCAAAATAAAATGGTGTCATTATTTTTGGAAGGATTATTGAATGGATCATTAAGATCTCTGGTGTATGTAAAGAGAGTTCAAACTTTGCAAGAATGCATGAAGGAATGTATTGATTTAGAAGACAATCTTGCGGAGGATTTAAAAATACCTCAAGGTAGTTTGAAAAGTGAAGATTCGGCCAGCAGCACATCAAACCCTAAAAACAATGTAGAGGAAATAGCCGACTTAGTAGCAAAGAAACTGAACGTTCAAGGACAGAGGAACTACCCCAATAACCCTATGAGAGTGCCTATGCTTAGGAGATGTATGCAGTAAGGAGGTGATCATCCCTCTCACTTGTGCACTAGGGGAGTAGTCCCACCACCTGCTTATGCTTATAATAGACCCATCGCCCCAGGATCTCTACAATATTGCAGTGTAGAACAAAAATATACAAATCACAGTACAGAAAATTGCCCTTACAATAGGCAATCGAGACCAGCACAGCCATATATGAGACCTTACAGATACCCTCAGAGAGATCAAGGAGGTGAAGCCTTTAGATATCCCACATATCAGCAGCAAGCACCAGTAACACGACTGTATGCTTATCAAGGATACACTCAACCACAACCAGTGTTAGGACAACAACAGCCCCATCCTCAGAATGTTGTCCCAGTGAAAGTAGCTCGTCCTGAAGAAAACCTAGAGAGAGCAATAGTACCAGCCACACCTTTGATTAGTAATGAATCATATGACTCATCTTATGATTCTAGTCAAGGAGGCTATCCCTCTTATGAGAGCTCTATGATAGAATATGGACAAATGTACTACCCATATGCTTATGATTTGGAACCACAAGATAACTCTTATGGATATGAGCAGGATTATGTGCCAATGATGTACACAGCTCCTAGAGCACCCATACCCCCCCGACCTATGAACAGACCGCCTGTACCCAGAGCACCATGCTACAGATGTGGAGGTGATCATTATATCAGAGAATGTACATTGCCAAATCCACCACCACCACAACGAGTCTGGGAAGGCTACTGTAGTGACTGTGGTAAGGAACATCTTTTCAGAGATTGCCCCAAGAATCCCAACAAGGTTACCTCCAATGTGCAAATCAATGTGATAGAAGTAATAGAATCATCAGGGAGTGATAAGGAATACACTGTGCCATTGAAGGCGATAACAAGAGCAAAAGCTAGAGAGACCCCAGAAAAACCTGAAAAACACAATCAAAGTGACCTAGAGATGAATACGCCTGCACCTCAAATAGTTGAGGATTCGTAAGAGCCTGAGAAAAGTGTTGTAAGCAAAAAAACACAAAGATGGAAGATCCGATGAGATAGAATAAAGGAAAGGAAACTACAGGAAAAGAAGGAAAATGAAAAGAATGAACAAACTCAAAAAGAAAAAATGAACCTGGAAGAAGGAAATAAGAATGAGAGGCATAAAAAGGATGAGATAGGATCGGTTTTAGCAGATCCCATGCCTGAAGAATTACCCATGTGGATTCAGGCATACAAGGCACGAATAAGAGCAGGACCTACCATAGAACAACATGAAAGAGAATATCCTAGAGGTGACCTAGAGAAAGAGAGGTTGGAGATCTGCAAAAAATTAATAGAAGTTGCTCAACAGACCTTAGAAAAACCTGCGTTGCCATTACCCAATACCCGAATTTCCGAAAGAGAATTCCAAGAGTGCGTCATCACTAATGATCACGAAAAACCCGAAGCAAGTAAGACACAGAATGGCAATTATTGTGAGGATAAAAGGGAAGGATCCATTGTTCCCAAAGTAGAAGGGGAATGGCCTAAAGACTTGTGGGCAAGAGTCCAAGAAGACAGGTGGAAGAAAGTGGAAGGAATTGAACCGCCCTTTGAAGAGCTAGAAGCAGAAGATGGAATAGAGGATTCAATACTTGAGTTGAATTCAAATGAAATATTACCAATTGATCCGAGTAATGAAGAAAATGATAGTGTAAAGGTTTTGCCAAATTACAGAGGAGAGTACGAACTAATTCAGAATCGTATTGCATTCCCTCAATAAGGAAAAAAGAACCGAACCCATCAGTCCAAACATCGGATATCATACAACACCTTAGAAAGGTAAAAATCCCTTGTACCCTAACATTAGAAGAACTGTTGAAGGTTAAACCACATTTGAAGGAGAAATTGACCAGTCAATTGGAGATCAAGACGGAAGAAAAAGAGATATCTGATGAAGTAAACACAGTAAAGATCCCAGTGGATAAGGTAGGAGATTTTAGTGAGGGAGATGAAGGAAACACTTGCCTTCCAATTACTTATAGGGGTTATACCACCAAAGCCATCTTAGATTCCGGAGTTGGTGTAGGCATTGCTACTAGAGAAATCTGGGAGAAATGGGGAAAACCAGCTTTAAGACCAACGGGCATGAAGATACAAATGGCAGACGGACACACAGAAAGACCCTTGGGATTATTGGAACGAGTAGTTTTTACCACATGTGGAGTTGAATTTGAACACACCTTAGCAATATGTCAATTTGAAAGGACGAGCAATTATGAAATGATACTTGGGAGACCTTTCATGAGACAGCTAAAGACGATCAGTCAATTCACAGCATAGGCTCTAGTGACCAATCTTGGATGAACGAGGACACTCATCTATGGATATGCCAAATTGCAAAAAAGGAAGAGGATAGGAGAAAGGGATGGCAGCAAAGGCAAGGAGTAGCTAGGTCTGTACAAGATCCAGCTTACATGCCTCAAGTCTTTTTGGATGAAGAGTTTGAACCTCACGGTTGGATGGAGATTTTAGCAACCCTCGATGTATGTGTGAACGAAGAAGTAATAACTATGAATGAATGTATTGATGAGGAAGGATATGATGTTAGTCTATATGTGGTAGTCCTTCAGGAGGTTGAAGAAGGAGAAGTGATAGAGAAAGAATGGAAGGAGGACTATGAGAGCATTGAGATGGAGCAAGAACCAATGGAACCAGAGAATGAAAATCAAAAAATAGGTGTCACAGCTAACGAAAACAACCAGGAACCTACACAGGAAGGAGAGCTGGAGTTAGATAAAGAACCAGAAGGTGAAGAAAACAAGCCACAAGATCAGTTTGAAGTGCCAGCCCACTTCAAAAAATATGAAGTAGAAGAGAGAAAAATTGCTATTCAAATGCCTAAAAGAGAAGCACAGCCAGGAACAGCATATGACAATAAAGAACAAACCAAGAAGATAGTAGTAACCTTAGAGGAAGGAGAAGAACGATGTACTTTCATAGGACAGGATGTCTCAATGGAGGAAGAACAAGAGTTAATACGCCTCATAAGGGAATATCGGGATGTCTTTGCCTAGACCCATAAGGATTTGAAAGAAGTAGATCCTTCTATATGTGCCCATAGAATCCCCATGACATCCGAAGCCAAACCTTCTAAACAAAGACCGTATACATACAATGATGTGTATTCAGCAAAGATAAAGGAAGAGATAGATAAGTTGTTAGATGCTGGATTCATTTACGAGATCCAACACACGGAATGGGTATCACCTTTGGTGGTTATACCAAAAAAGAATGGGAAGTTAAGAGTGTGCATCAATCTGAAGAAAGTAAATGCCACGACCATAAGGGATAGTTACCCATTACCCATTACGGATCATCTATTGGAAAGAGTGGTAGGGAAGGAAGTTTATAGTTTTTTGGACGGCTTTTCAGGGTATAATCAGGTAGCCATTGCTCATGAGTGAAAGAACTTGGAGAAGCTTGTCGAAGGTAGAAAAGTGCGTTTCGAAGCGATGAAGTGTGGTCAAGCCAACCGGCACAAGACCATCCCTTGAGCTTATGGAGACTCAAATATACCTTATAGGCATGCTATAAGTGCAAAGAAATGCACTATGTACTTTGGAGCATCAAGGAGAATGAGTCGATACAAAACAGATAGGTTCGCGGGTCGACTAGCTCAAAAAACTTACTATCTATGGAAGAGACAATGAACTTCAAATGCCCATAGCAACCAGCGTGATTACAATTAGAAAAAATCCTTTTATGGGAGTGATACACATAGGGTTGAGTGTATGGAATGCACAAAAGTATAAGGAATAAGCAAAATATGCTATAGGAATGAATGCGACATTCACCGGTGGTACTTCCTATTTTTCAGGAATACACAGAGATTGACCCCGAGGTAGAAAAACTAATATTTCTCCAAATCTGCTAAACCAAATGCTTTGCAAATTTACAGGCATAAACTAGACACTAATACCTTTCCAATGAGTTCTCTTGCACTCAATTTAGAGCTTTGAGGAGAGAGCAGCAGCCTCTGCAAGATTACTGTTGGCAAAGAAGATGATGCAGAAAATTGAAGGAGCAAGACAATGATGGTCACAAGTGTATGTATATTGCTTCCATGTATAATACAAGTGATTTCAACTCCTTATATAGCCTCTAGGAGTGTTCCACGAATTTTTACAACTTGAATTTGAATTCAAATGAAGGTGGGAATGGTTGTTGGAGGGAATCAATTCACTTCCCTACAATCTAGGAAAAGTGAAGATCTTGATTGATCTACTTTTAGGTGATTGATTGCTTGATTGAATGCAACTTCAACCACCACAAATTCATGGGATTTGGGCTCTATATTTGTACCTTTACATGTGTACAACTCAAGGCTTTTACAACGGTAAATGAGCCATCAAAATATTCTCAAAAAAATACAATAAATGAGCATATGAAAAAGAACTCTCCAACGGATATTCTTTCGACGCGATAGCCTTTGATGTAGATCAAATCCACCTCAAGCATAGTGTAAACTTGATGTTCCAACAGCTCCCCCTCAAGCTAAAGTATGCTTGAGTCTTCATTCTCTGATAGGTTGAATACCTGCCATAGCTTTGAATCTACTAAGCTTTATTCCATCAAGTGCCTTCGTCATCATATCTGCTACTTGCTTTTCAGTCAGAACAAAAGAAATGTCGATCTCCTTTGCCATGAGCTTCTTCCTGATGAAGTGGTAATGGACTTCTATGTGCTTGGTTCTCGCATGGAAAATAGGATTTGCCGCTAGATGCATGGAACTTACATTATCTCCAAATATGTGAGGTTTGGAACTCACAAGTCCCAAATCTGTATACAATGCTTTTAACCATATTGCCTCTTGAGTTGCTATGGTCAAGCCTCTGTACTCTGCTTCGGTTGAAGATAAAGCAACTGTTGGTTGCTTCTTGGAACTCCATGACACTAGCTTTGAACCTGCAATGCTAAGTAACCGGATGTACTTTTTCTATCATCCTTAGCTCTTGCCCAATCTGCATCTGAGTAGATTTTGATATCCAAATTTGAAGAGTAAGGATAGAATATACCTTCGTTGATTGTACCTTTGAGATACTTCAGTACTCTCTTAGCCGCATCCATGTGTGGTCTTCTTGGTGAGTGCATGAACTGACTAAGCACTCCCACACTATATGAGATGTCTGCCCTTATATGAGTAGCATATATCAAGCTACCTACCAAGCTTTGATACTCTTTAATGTCTTCAATTTTCTCACCTTCATAAACACTAAGTTTATGTACCTGCAGGTTTAGTGTTCTCCATTTTGAACTTGAGAAGAAGATCCTGAATGTATCTTCTTTGAGTCAAATACATTCCTTCATCTGTGTATATTGTTGGAGCAAGTCTATGACAAGCCTAAGTATTGGCTTGAGTCTCACAAAGTCATTAAAGAAGCTTCAAAATGAAGACTATGTAAAGTTCACTTGTGAACTACCTCTTGTAACTTTTGAAGAGTTTACTTAATGTAAAATAAGAGAATCTTAAGTGGTTGAGCCGACATGATCAAGAATGGAAAGAGGAGCCACGAATTCGTGATTTGTGGTAGGTAGAGAATCAAATCAATCATTGATTGATTGGAGAGTGATTGAGGGAAGTTAGCCTCCCAAACTCAACTATAAATAGATGGCAGTTTTAGTCGTGGTTAGAGAGACCTATGTGAAGACCTCCAAGAGCTGAGCTTTATGCCATATCAAGGTGTGATTACAAGGCACACATATGTATCAGTAAGTCATTGTATTGTACAAGCAATATACTTTCATTTTCATGATTATTTGAGTTCATCTTTCCATGTTCTTGTGATGTGTACTACTCACTGCCATTACTTCAGTTTTTCTCAGTCAGCTTGCAGAGATTGTTTCTCTGCACTTGGTTCATAATTTTCAGTGATTTAACTTGGTAAAGTTAGCTCTATAAGTCTACTATATGCTCACAAATTTTCATGTCATTTGGATGTTGGAATCTTCAGTTATGTTCATTTGAAGTCAACAGGGTATGTTCATCTTCACTTCTCTGTCAGGTACCCGACTTTTTCAGTCATCTTGTCAGAGTCATTTCTCAGTGTTTACTCATCCAAATTCAGTTATTTTAAGCTTGTTGGATTCACCTTACTGTCTAGTATAAGCATACAAATTTGCATGATCATTGGATTCTTACATCTTGAGTTATGTTAATTTTTCTACTCACTGGTCTATTTCTGTAGCAGCCCGTGAAAATCGGGATGATGTCATCACTTGTTAAAAGTCATTCTCAGTGTGTGGTTTGTTATTTTTAATGATATTACTCTCTAAAGTTAGCTCTTTAAGCTACCTAGCCTTCCCCAAGAGGAATTAATCTAATTGCTGCTGTGCTCAGAGAATTATGTAAAACACTGGACAGGTGTATCAACCAAGAATAGCAAGTTTTCACCTCTGAGCTAACTCCAACTTATCTGTTTTGATCTATCTTTTTGAGAGTGATCTTCCAAGGTACATAGGGTGTCTAATGCATCCATTGGCAAGCTAAAAGGGCCCACCATCTACTCCTGGAGTTCATTTGGCTGGTGTAGAGCAAAGATTTTGCAACACCTCTTCATCTTCAACACATACCTATCCATCTCTTCACAGTGGTATCAGAGCAAGGTTGGACAACATGGCAGATGGATTTCCTTCATCAATTGACAAATTGGATAGAGGTAATTACTCAGCTTGGTCATTAAGAATGGAAGCTTATCTCCAAGGTAGAAGTTTATATGGTTATGTGGCTGGAGATGAAGTTATGCCAAGTTTCAGGAACAAAAGTCAACCAACACAAGAAGAGCAAGAAAGATTGAGCACATGGTGCTCCAAGGATGCACTTGCAAGGTCTTATCTCCTCAACTCTATCTCAGATTTCTTGTTGCCTCACATTAGAAGTTGTAAGACATCTCAGGAAGTGTGGGATGCACTTGAAGCTTTCTTTTCTTCAAGTACTAAAGCTAGGAAGCATCAACTATGGCTGGATTTCACAACTCTCAAGAAGGCTCCCAAACAAAATGTGACTGATTTTGTCACAAAGCTCAAGGACATAGCAGATCAGTTGGGAAGCATTGGAGAGGTAATAGATGAAGAGCAAATTGTAAGGCAGGTCATCAATGGCTTGAAGGCAGATGATAAGTGGGAAGCATTCACCACAGCTATGGATTTGTACATGGACATGCATGTACCTGATTTCAACACACTCATTGGACAATTACTTACTCAAGAGGCAAAGCTTATCAAAAATGGAGAAAGCTCTAAAGGTAATCAATCCTCAGCTTTATACACGGATAAAAGCAAGTCTAAAGATAACAAAGGAAAGGCAAAGAAAGTGGATGATGAAGCAGGTACATATCAAGCTAACTATGCAGGTAGAGGAAGACATGGCAGAGGTAGAGGAAGAGGAGGTAGACAAGGCAGGGGGAGATCCCAAGACTCCAACTCATGTTCTATTTGTGGATTAACTAATCATACAACTGAAAATTGCTTTAGGAATTCCAGGAATCAAAGAGGCAGAGGATACAATAGAGGAAGTTATGGCTACTCAAGAGGAAGGTTCAACAATTATCATGGCAACTACAACAACTACAATCATTCAAACTATCAAGGAGGCTACAAAGGAAGGAGAGACTACAATAACTACACAGAAGACTCAAACAAAGAGGATTCATTATTGATCATGAACATGGCTATGCCACAAGGTAAATCTGATGAGAATGTTTTCTACATAGATTCAGGTTGTTCAAATCATGTGGCAGGAAATGTGGCACTCCTATCAGATTTAGAAGATCCAAGGAATAAGCATGAGGTACAAACAGGAGATGATACAAAACATCCTGTGGAGAAAATAGGCAATGTCAAAGCACCTGATGGAAACATCAACCTACTCAGTAAGGTACTCTATGTCCCTACCATTACAAAGAATTTGATAAGTGTTGGGCAGATAGTAGAGAAAGGGTTGCAAGTTAGGTTCACAAAAGCAGGAGCATTTGTTGAAGATCCAAGTCAAGGATTCAGAAGAATTGCAAAAGGTGAAAAGACAGGTAGATTGTTCACATTTGAATTACAGGACACTAGAAACATTGCTCTCTTTAATTATGGTAGTCAGACACTCATAGAATTGGAAGTATGGCACAAAAGGTTAGCACATATTGGTGAAAGGTCATTAAAGCAAATCTGCAGGGACCAAAGTGTACTTGGACTTCCTAATTTGTCAAAACAACATATGATTTATAAGTGTAGTGCATGTCAATTTGGAAAGTCTCACAGGTTACCATTCATGAAGAAAGGTTATATGCATGGAGATCTCTTGGAGTTGGTTCATACAGATGTATGGGGACCTAGCAAGGAAGCTTCAATATCTGGATCAAGGTATTATGTTTCCTTTATTGATGATTGCAGCAGATGGACTATCCTATTCTTTATGAAACACAAAGATGAAGTTTTTTCATGTTTCAAAAGATATTTGGCTCTTGTGGAGAATCAAACAGGTAAATCACTAAAAAGGCTAAGGTCAGATGGAGGGGGAGAATACTTCTCCCATGATTTTAATTCTTTTCTTCAAGAAAGAGGAATCAAAAGAGAGGTAACTACAAGGTACACTCCTGAGCAAAATGGAGTGGCAGAAAGGAGGAATAGGACAATTGTTGAAGCTGCAAGGTCTATGTTAAATGAAAAGCATTTACCTAATTACTTATGGGCCGAGGCTGTATCTACAGCCACTTACTTGATTAACAGGTTGCCTTCAAAATCCCTTGATGGGATGACTCCATATGAGGCTTGGAATGGAAGAAGACCAAGTTTAGATCATTGTAAAATTTTTGGATGTATTGCTTTTGCTCATGTTCCTTCACAGGTTAGAGGCAAGATGGATCCAAAAGCAGAAAGGTGTGTATTTATTGGATATGACAACAATCAAAAGGGCTACAGGTTATACAACCCTACCAACAAAGGATTCTTGGTAAGCAGAGATGTAGTTTTTGATGAGAACAATTCATGGTATGAAGATTCATGCAAGAAGATCAATTTACCATATGATCTTGAAGAAGATTTTCCAAAGCTTGGTAGAGAACAATCAAAGATTGAAGAACAAGACACCTCAGAGGATGATGAAGAATGTCAGATGGAAACGATCAAAGCATGGAAGTCTAAAGGTAAAGCAAAATTTCAAGAACTCGGACATGAGGCAGAATCATCACATCATGGCCTAAGAAGATCTATGAGGGAAAAGAAAAAACCAGAAAGGTATGGGTTTGACACCTCATTAGTAACTAAACATTCGATCTACATAGCACAAGACATAAACCAAGAGGAGCCATCATCATTTGAAGAGGCCAAAGCAAAAACAGAATGGAAGCATGCAATGAAGGAAGAGATTGAAGCACTCGAGGAAAACAATACTTGGGATTTGGTGCCCAAGACTTCATCCATGAAGGTAATAGGCTCAAGATGGGTCTATAAACTCAAGAAGAATTCTGATGGTTCCATTAACAGGTATAAGGCAAGGCTTGTAGCAAAAGGCTTTGCACAAACTCAGGGAATTGATTATGAGGAGACATTCTCTCCTGTGGCAAAGATGCCTACTATTAGGGTTTTGCTTAGTATTGCCTCTTCCAAGAATTGGAAGATACTTCAACTAGATGTGAAGAATGCATTCTTGAATGGTTGGATAACAGAAGAGGTATATATGGCACAACCACCTGGTTTTGAGAGTCAAGTTTATCCTGATTATGTGTGTAAACTTAACAAAGCATTGTATGGTCTCAAGCAAGCTCCAAGAGCTTGGAATTTCAGGCTTGTTTCATTCTTGCAGGACAAAGGCTTTCAACCAAGCAAAGCAGATCCTTCACTCTTTATTAAAAAGAGTAATTCCGAGGTCATCTACCTATGTGTATATGTAGATGATATTATATTGACAGGAAATGATGCAGATGGTATGAAGAAGATCAAAGATCAGATGAGAGAAGAGTTCAAGATAAGTGATTTGGGTTCACTTACCTACTTCCTAGGTTTGGAAGTTGTCTACAAAGATCATGGTTTGTTTCTCACTCAAAGAACGTACATTAAGGACATGTTGGCAAAATTCAAGATGCAAGATTGTAAGATTGCAGGTACTCCAATGGAGGTTAATCACAAATTGAGCTCACATGAAGGTGAACTCATAGAGGACATCACATCATATCAAAGTCTAGTGGGTAGTCTCAACTATGCCACATTGACAAGAGTAGATATATGTTACAGTGTGAGTGTGCTAAGCCAATTTATGCACACACCAAGGAAACCACATATGGATGCTGCCAAAAGGATTCTCAAGTATCTCAAAGGAACCATAAATGAAGGACTTTATTATCCTTATGTATCTGATTTAGGTTTGAAGCTATTTTCTGATGCAGATTGGGTTGGCTCCAAGGAAGATAGAAGGAGCACTTCAGGTTATCTTACCTTTGCAGGTTCAAAGCTTATTTCATGGTCATCCAAGAAGCAACCCACAGTTGCTCTCTCTTCTACTGAAGCTGAATATAGAGGTCTTGCCATAGCTACACAGGAAGCTATGTGGATGAAGACATTGTTCAAAGATCTTGGATTGGAGTTTGGAACTCCAACTATTTTTGGTGACAATATGAGTTCTATTCACTTGGCTGCTAATCCTATTTTTCATGCAAGGACTAAACATATTGAAGTTCATTATCATTATGTACGAGAGAAGATCCTAAGCAAGGAGATTCAAATATCATATGTGTCCACTCATCAACAATGTGCAGATATTCTAACTAAAGCATTGGATGGTACAAAGCTTTGCAAATTCAAGGCTATGATTGGTTTGCAGGTAATCTTGGAAGATTGAAGACCTCAAGCATACTTGGCTTGAGGGGGAGCTGTTGGAGCAAGTCTATGACAAGCCTAAGTATTGGCTTGAGTCTCACAAAGTCATTAAAGAAGCTTCAAAATGAAGACTATGTAAAGTTCACTTGTGAACTACCTCTTGTAACTTTTGAAGAGTTTACTTAATGTAAAATAAGAGAATCTTAAGTGGTTGAGCCGACATGATCAAGAATGGAAAGAGGAGCCACGAATTCGTGATTTGTGGTAGGTAGAGAATCAAATCAATCATTGATTGATTGGAGAGTGATTGAGGGAAGTTAGCCTCCCAAACTCAACTATAAATAGATGGCAGTTTTAGTCGTGGTTAGAGAGACCTATGTGAAGACCTCCAAGAGCTGAGCTTTATGCCATATCAAGGTGTGATTACAAGGCACACATATGTATCAGTAAGTCATTGTATTGTACAAGCAATATACTTTCATTTTCATGATTATTTGAGTTCATCTTTCCATGTTCTTGTGATGTGTACTACTCACTGCCATTACTTCAGTTTTTCTCAGTCAGCTTGCAGAGATTGTTTCTCTGCACTTGGTTCATCATTTTCAGTGATTTAACTTGGTAAAGTTAGCTCTATAAGTCTACTATATGCTCACAAATTTTCATGTCATTTGGATGTTGGAGTCTTCAGTTATGTTCATTTGAAGTCAAC
Organism: Ceratopteris richardii; assembly: GCA_020310875.1. Taxonomy (NCBI): domain Eukaryota; kingdom Viridiplantae; phylum Streptophyta; class Polypodiopsida; order Polypodiales; family Pteridaceae; genus Ceratopteris; species Ceratopteris richardii. The sequence goes on from CM035434.1 coordinate 90,321,386, forward strand.
AGGGTATGTTCATCTTCACTTCTCTGTCAGGTACCCGACTTTTTCAGTCATCTTGTCAGAGTCATTTCGCAGTGTTTACTCATCCCAATTCAGTGATTTCAAGCTTGTTGGATTCAGCTTACTGTCTAGTATAAGCATACAAATTTTCATGATCATTGGATTCTTACATCGTGAGTTATGTTAATTTTTCTACTCACTGGTCTATTTCTGTAGCAGCCCGTGAAAATCGGGATGATGTCATCACTTGTTAAAAGTCATTCTCAGTGTGTGGTTTGTTATTTTTAATGAGATTACTCTCTAAAGTTATCTCTTTAAGCTACCTAGCCTTCCCTAAGAGGAATTAATCTAATTGCTGCTGTGCTCAGAGAATTATGTAAAACACTGGACAGGTGTATCAACCAAGAATAGCAAGTTTTCACCTCTGAGCTAACTCCAACTTATCTGTTTTGATCTATCTTTTTGAGAGTGATCTTCCAAGGTACATAGGGTGTCTAATACATCCATTGGCAAGCTAAAAGGGCCCACCATCTACTCCTGGAGTTCATTTGGCTGGTGTAGAGCAAAGATTTTGCAACACCTCTTCATCTTCAACACATACCTATCCATCTCTTCACATATATCACCTGCATACCTAGGAAATATGTGAGCTCACCTAGGTCACTGATTTTGAACTCCTCTTGCATGTGTCTCTTGATCCTTTGAATGCCATTTAGATCATCACCTGTCACAATAATATCATCTACATATACACATAGATAGATAACCTCATTGTGATCCCTTTTGATGAATAGAGAAGGATCTGAGATGCTAGCTTTGAACCCTTGATCTTGAAGATATGTAACCAACCTGTAATTCCAAGCTCTTGGAGCTTGTTTCAATCCATACAATGCTTTCTTAAGTCTGCAAACATAAGATGGATGATTAGGGTTTTCAAAACCTGGTGGTTGTAACATGTATACCTCTTCACTTATCCAACCATTTAAGAATGCATTTTTCACATCAAGTTGGAGGAGTCTCCAATTCCTTGCAGCAGCTACACTTATCAATGTCCTGATTGTAGTCATCTTTGCAAGTGGTGAGAATGTTTCCTCATAGTCTATACCATGAGTTTGTGAGCATCCTTTGGCAACTAATCTTGCCTTGTACCTGCAAACTGATCCATCTGAATTTCTTTTAACTTTATATACCCATCGGCAACCAATTACCTTTTGATTCGGCGACATTGGAACCAAATCCCAAGTGTCCATTTCCTTCAATGCATCTATCTCTTCGTTCATGGCCTTTTCCCAATTAGGGTTTCCCTTTGCCTCTTCATAGGTTGAGGGTTCCTCTGAAATAGAGTCTTTTTCCAAGTAGAATGCTTTGTAACAATTGTGGAATCATATCCATACCTTTCTGGTTGTTTCTTCTCTCTTGCTGATCTTCTAGGTGCTTGTTTGGAGCATTCTCCAACCTCTTGCATCTTTGCTTTGCCTCTTGACTTCCATAGCTTGTAATCCCTTTCTCTTTCATCTTGGTCATCGTCTGTATCACTTCTTGGATCCTAGACCTGTGTATCATGCTTCCTTCCTAATTGATGAGAGTCAGAATCAAGATCATATGGTAGTGTTACCTTTTGTTTATCTTCATCATACCAAGACCTATGTTCTTCAAACACAACATCTCTACTTGTAGTGAATTGCTTGGTTGAAGGATTGAAGAACCTGTAACCCATCTGAGTTGAATCATATCCAATAAACACTGCCTTTGTTGCCCTTTCATCTAGCTTACCTCTTATTTGTGATAGTACATGAACATAAGCTAAACAACCAAAAACAGATGATGGATATAGATGCAGACTATGATAAGGCCATGAGGGAAAAGAGTCAATTCCAAATAATGAGTGAACAATTGTCATCACAATTAATCCAGGCCCAAAAAGAGATAGCAGCCAAAAGCACGGAGTTTCTCGAGGTAAAAACGCAATATGATACATTAATGACTCAGCATCACCAATTTCAGGCACAGCTCGCTGATTTACAAAGATTACATGATGCAAGTGAAGCTGACAAAGAGAGAATGAGAGCTAGAAGCACTTTGCTAGAGAAACAATTAAAGGTGTACATGGAAGAGAATGACAACTTACGCCATAGAAATAAAGAACTGACGAAGTCATTATTATATGATCAACCTATTGAACAGCAGGAGATATCTAAAACTAAAGAGAAAGAATTAAGAGATCAAGTGGCACAATACGTAGATTTGCTGAGACAAGAGCAAGAATTGAGAGAAGAATGGGAACGTAAGTACATTCAAGAAACAAATGAATTAAAAAAGCAGTTGAATACAGCACATGGGAAACTTGCAGCAAGCTACAGTGAAAATATGGATCACGTAGCAGAAATTGGAAATGAATTGCTTGCGGCCAAAGAAGCACTCAGAGAAGCCATGCAAGAAAGTAAAGAGAAAACTGAACGTATAGCGCAATTAAAAATCCAAGTCAAACAAAGTGCAACGATCGGGACACTAGTAGAGCCAGCTAAGGAAACTCCTACTGACTAGGTAGAGGTACGTCCTCTATCTCCCCCGATTTATCATTCTCCAATACATGAGCAGATGGCGGATATACATGATGATCATCCAATGCCATACACTGCAGAAATAAGTCAGAAGGAACGGGCACTAGTGGTGTCCCAGTTGACAGAAAGTTTTGAAAACGAATTCATTAAAGTAATGAAAGAAGCAAAGATTAGAGGTAAAGACTTGGAAAAGATCATGAAGCCTTTCAACATTCCGTATGGATTATTGAAAGAGAAAACAAAACAATATATAAAGAAGATTACAAAGAAAAGTCCAGATGAGCAGCTAAACTTCAAACATGACACATTCGCTTACACTCAAGAAGAATTTGAAGCTGCACAACCGGTTTGGAGAAGGAAGTTTTTGGAGAAACATCCTACACTAAGGGTGCATTGGCAGCACCTTATTCTTACAGGTAAACCCTTCCTTTTGTCCTATACCACGCCGAAGAGATACTAGAGAATTTTTGGACCTGTAAAGAAATGGTACCATAAATAAACAGTGGCTAAATTATCCTCTGCTTCCAAGCCCGCCACATAATTATCTACCAATGGAAGATTATATTTGGCTGCAAAATTATGCAAGAGTACCAGATGTAACTATAAAGATGACAAATAAAATACTCAGTATGATACTTACAGTATTGAAGGTCTTCAAACACGCGGCCTATACATTTTTTAATTTCATTGGCATTAATCAGGGAATAGAGATCCTCATTTTTGCTCTGTCTGTTATGCCTAGCCGACCGACAATAATGGCTTATTATTCAAGACTGATGTTCTTGCCAAGTACATATATGCAAACGTTCGAGGAAGCATTTTTTACAGGCTTTTTTGAGATAGATTCCGAAATCTTTTTAAAGATGTCATCTAATTTGAATGCCAGATTAGTGGCCTATGAACTGAGCTTCTTCGCGGACCATAGACAGCCACCAAATGATGGTGTGAAGGCAGAACAGTGGAAACAGCTAATGATGCGTGAAGCCAATCTGCTTAATGACACAGAGCAAAAAGTATATAGAACATACTCCCGTCGACTGTCAAAGTCTATCGGGGACGACAGAGTCCAGGAGGGGGGCAGTGTTGAGGGAGAATCAAGCAAAAAGAAGAAAAGAAGAAGACAACGAAAGAGGCTTCACTAAAAAGGTAATATCTGAAGACATATCTCTGCAAGAAGCCCTGCAGGGGCGCAACACCCATCTCTGCACAGAGCCCCGCAGGGGCACATATCAAGGAAAAAGCACGTAGGTGGAAGGAGGAACCAAGGCCAACAATTATCCATGAAGAAGTGCAAGAAGATATCCAGCGGTTCTGAAACCACAAGAGGGTGCTTTCAACCTCTTGATCTTTGGAAGGTCCAGATCAAAGACTGAAGCATCATATCCTCATACCTTCCACTGGTGGCGTGCGTGGCAACCCGACTTATAAGGCAAGACAAATGCATCAGGCCCAGAGGATGTAAAACAAGAATTAAGAAGAGGCCATCAAAACTGAACACATGTTTAACAAACAGGCAGAACTGACCAAGGGTTGCGGGCGATGAAAAGAAAAGGACAAGCAGTACAAATGCATCAGGCCGAGAGGATGTAAAAGAAAAATCAACAACAGGGCCATTAAAACGGAATGCCAATCCAACCAGGCGGCAAAACTGACCAAAAGATGCATGCGGACAACAAACTAAAGATAAGAAGATAAAGCCTATCAAGGGACGACAGAGACGAAGAGGGGGAGAGTGTTGCAGAGCTAAAGAGAGCACAAGGTAGAGAAAAAGATGGGCCCCAAAATTTTTCCAATTTGGACACCTTATTTTTGTATTATAACCATTCTTGTAATATATTTTCCGTTGTAAATGCACTAGAGGAGTCCTCTAGATGCATCCCCATAGAAGATTAGAAGCCTACCCATGTAAATTAGTAGGAAATTAGTCTTTTAATGAATAAAGTGTCGGTCTCTTGTGTGAAAGGACCATTTTTAAGGCACACGTATATAAGTCAATTTGTGACTCTTTGTAAAGACTTTTTGCCATTGTGAGAATCAAGAGCACAGAAATTCGAATTTGTGTCTTCTCCTCTCTGTATCTTCTTCTTTGTGAGCTTGTGTGCATGTGTATTGCTTGGAAAGAGTGTTAGGAAGTGTTGTCTATCCATGAAAGTGTTTGTTTGCTATTGTTAAGGTGTGTGCAAAGTGTAGGAAGTGCTGAAGTGTAGGAAGGTTTTCCCATGACTCAGTATTTTGCTCATACCTTGAAGTAGGAGTGTCAGAATTGAGTGAAATTACTTTCATTGAATGCGTCTTCTCGAGAGCTTCGAAACGCATATGCTATTTGCTATATTTGGAGTTCGGAGCTGAGTGAAAAGTTTGATTTACTGTTGGCTGTTGCACCAAGTATCGTGACACCATAACTGACAGTTGAAGCTTGTTTGGATTAGTCTTTGCCTTGTTAGGACTCTTTGAGTAGTTCATTTGCATTGATCATCATTTGAATGCATGTCCTCATACACTCGGCTAGGTTTGTATACTCATCGGATTGATAATTAAAGCGTGAATCCCCACTATATGCACTTGAGGGGGATTGAGGTATAGTCTCTTTCTCCACAAGTCCCTAAGTTGGTGCTTAGGTCAACGATCCCCTTCTTGGAACTTCTTATATTCTGAAAAGAAAAGTTAACCTTTCATATGATAGGAAGAGCACGCAACTCATAACATAGAAGACTAGACTATTTCATTTAAACTCATCTTTTTAGGAACATATCTCATGTCCTAAAAATTTCTTGCTTAGGTTTCCTCTTGAAGTTACAAACAACGTATCCATGTTTTGTTAGCAAATGGCATGGTTATTGGAGATGCAATCATGGAGCCTAACATCCATCTATTGAACGTCAAAGTTCAATTGATGCTAAACTTCAATCTTTGATTTCCATCATGTCTTGGGATAGAATCAACTGAGCATTCACTTCAAAGTGCTCATGGAATTAGGATTATTTTTCTTAAGTTATCATCCTACTCGGATGCATGAGAAATTACACAAGCAAGTGTAATATCATAGAAAACAAGTCTACATCTCTCTCTCTCTCTCTCTCTCTCTCTCTCTCTCTCTCTCTCTCTCTCTCTCTCTCTCTCTCTCTCTCTCTCTCTCTCTCTCTCTCTCTCTCTCTCTCTCTCTCTCTCTCTCTCTCTCTCTCTCTCTCTCTCTCTCTCTCTCTCTCTCTCTCTCTCTCTCTCTCTCTCTCTCTCTCTCTCTCTCTCTCTCTCTCTCTCTCTCTCTCTCTCTCTCTCTCTCTCTCCCCCTCCTATAGCAATATAGAAAACACAAACAACAAAATGAGTCAATACATTGTACAAGTCCACAGGATTAAAAGAGCTAAAAAAATATGTACTTAATCAATGACATGTATAAAGAGTTTCGAATCATCTCTCAAATCGCACAAATAAGTGTCAAATGTTTCATGATTGTCTGTTATATATATATATTTCCTATCTTATAGATTACATGCTATGTCAGAATTTTAAGCGAAAAAGAAAAAATCTATCCTTAAAATTGTTTTTTCTTTGGGATGAACATATTTAAACTTTATCTCATGTTTTGCAATCTTCCACATTGATGTTTTCTCAAATATTCAAAACATTTCTGTGTAGGTGGAACTACATGCAAGAGACTGATGATTACAACCACCACATGCTAGAGACATGATTTTCCTCCCAACCATATGTCTCTATATATAGTTCTCTCCAAAGGATCGCCTACTAGGGTAGGTGGATACTAACCATCCAAGTGTTGGCCATGTAACTACATGTACACCAAGTGTCCTAGTTAGCTATAGTTAACTCAATTGGATGCTTCTAGAAGGTCCTAGAGCTCTTTGAGAAAACTCTCTTCCCATGCTCCCCATCAAGTTTGAACCCAAGATCTCCTCCTTCATACCCTTAAGACTCAACCACTAGGCTAAGTGGATCATGTGTTTATAGGAGCACATGAGCTTCTACGTAAGTGTAGTCTCAAGATCTTTGGTCATACACATGAGTGACCAAACCATGTCCAATTTCAAATCTATTCAAACCAACTAAATCCGTATATCATCTACTTTCCTTTATTATATTCCTCCCCCTTGAAAAAATATTATTATCCTCAGAAATAGAGCTATATAAATATTGTAGGCAAGCCCTGAGCCTCATGTTCTAAGATTGGAAGAATATGTTTCATCTCTATGGTAGGATCCCTGCCCAAATTATTCAAAACATCATCTACTGTTGTATTTTGATAAACTCATCAAAGCACAAGTAGTGAATGAATAATAAGGTGGATCTAAAAACATCCATCCAATTCATTGGTTTACTACATGTGATCTGAGCAAGAACATGTGAAATGGATGGATTCCAATTACTAGTCCATTTTTGGGCATGGACTTAGTAATTTAGGTGGGATTTCTATCCCTATCGAGGCTTGGAGAACTCTTGATTCACTTGAATCGGATTTGAAAAACTAAAAATTTGGGTTGTCCTAAGAATCTAACTTGGATTTTTGTATTATGAATCACTCTCAACCAACATTTACTAAACTTTTTTCACCCAACTGGAGGACTAGCTTTTCCTAATGGGTTTAAATATTCCATGTAGAATGTAGGAGAAAGTTTCCATTATTTTTTGGGAAACCTTATTTTAACTTGACCAAGTCAAATCTAAAAATGAAAATTATCCAACTTAGGACACTTTTCTCAAAGACTTTGGCTAAATATTACTAGCTGTCAATCAGATGAGCAATTCCTAACTTCTCTATTCTAGAGTGTAGTAAACTATAGAAAGTCATTAGAGTTATGCAAGATAAATGGAAGCCAACTCAAATGAATAAGTCAACTAAGATTGAGCATCTTTTGAAGTCTGAATGCATTCTTGTACAAAATATCTATCTAAGATATTTAATTTAGTTACCTGATTCCAACCAACTAACCTTGGACTTTCTTGAAAAGAATCACATACTCTATCTTAGTTGAATCCAAAATATTTAGAAAATATAAAGAAAGAATCAAAAATTTGTACAGCCAATTAAAACTTTGAAGATAGGTAAACTTGCTATGAGTCAAATTCTAAGTTGCTGAAGACTTGAACTTTTCAAAGATATGTTTCAATAAGGTATTGAAGCAATATATCTATATTATAGAGAAATAAACTAGATTCTCAAAAAGATTTATGGAGTAGAGCTAAACATCACCCAATCCACAAGATACTAGTGTGGTATCCAACATCAATGTATCGACACATTAAGGTTCTATTGATGAGTTTTTACTCAAATAATGATTTGCTTGAGACTAAGTTCATTTCTTTATTCAATATTTATGATTGCTTACTGGGAATGCAATTCTTATACATTTCTTTGAGTGAAAGGATTGAATATACGGAGTTACGCTAGGAACTTGGTTTTTTACTTACTTAGTCTAATCATTAGTTCAAAGGATTAGTTGATAGTCAGAAGTCTGACTTCTTCAGAAATTTATCAAATCTTTTTTAATCAATAACACTTTATTTTGAAGTGTTTCATAATTCAAATAAGAACAAGTTTTTCCCTATTTGAATTATACAAGAAGGTCTTGGAAGTTAATTACTTTGTATCTTCTTACTTAATTGATCTTGAAGTATCTTGAGATCATGCTTTTATCCTCATTGAATTTAAATTTCACCTTTGAAATTTTAATTCCCTTGAGGATCAAATCTAACTTAAAGGTTAATTCTATGACTAAAGGATGATTATAATCCCACAGTCTAGTGTCCCATACTATCTTTCCTACATCAAACCGAGTACAAAATTTGGTATCCCATACCACCCTATTTTATATTCACATTGATGTGTGATTGATACTTATCTAAAAGTGTAAGCATATTTTTATAGAGTACCTTCTCACTTCAATTATTTAAAAGAATTTTGAAGTTTCAAGCATTATCTCACTTAATTTTCTAGGTTTTGATTCCTTCATACAATCATTTCACGATCTCATGCTTTTTTCCTTGGAAACTTGAAGACCTTTGGATAGAATATTTATTCTTATTTGCTAGGGTTTTCAAACAAAAACTAAGGCTATAATTCCAAGTTCTTGAATTTATCAAATTCAAGTCCAATTGGTTATACTAAATTGATTTGTAGTGACAAGAGCTTTTTACTTCTTTTCTTTAGATTCCTTTCCTACTAAAGCTTTAAGTAGCTACCCAGGGACTTTATAGGAATCTCACTACTCCTTAAGTCTAAGCATTGGCTCATGTTTTGGGATTTCACCTTTAAGAAATCCCTTTGAGGATAAGCAAACATTATATTTTACCTTCCACAGACTTAGTTATCATCATCACAGCTGCATACCTTATGCTTGGAATACTTTCTTCAAACTTAGAACAACTTAATCTTTTCACACTTTCCATTAAATAAATAGAAGTTGAGTGAACATTTTCCAAAAGAGTTTTATTTTTAATACTTGGGCAAAACCCAAAGTAGTTCCAATCACAAGTTCTTGGAAAAACATTGCCAATCTTGATATAGTCTTTTTGACCTCGTGAAAAGAATAAATACTTAGTCTTTATCATTAAGATCTCTTGATCTATCAAAAGCGTCTTTGCTTATCCATGGTATTTTAGAGGTCTTTTCTTTAACTCAAGTCCAAGCATATGTGAATGCATTTCAGATTTTGAAAACTAGGAATCTTAGCATCATTTATACACCTTAACGTGATATCAACAATTGGACTTGAAGTACCACTATGATGGTTTGGAACTTCTTGGGGACTACTTGCTATCTAACTAGCTTGAAGATTTCCATTATGACTACTAGAGAGCAGTTTATTCTTCCAATACTTGAGATTCCTTCTAAGGAAGCAACAATGCAAATGATTCTTCTTAGAATCTTTTGCACTATTGGAAGTATAATTGAAAGGAATTCTAGACTTTCATATAATATTCAAAAGTTGTATTTCTTCAGTTGTATTCATTTCTTGTGTATTAAACTAAAGGATAAATATCACCTTTAGGATATGGTCTCCCATTCCATTATGAAAGTTTGACTTGAACTTTGATTTATGTGATATGTATTCCTCTTCTTACGTTTGAAGCAAAAGGATCTTATAATGATTGATTCGATGACCAAAAATATTACTATGAACACATCATTGTCTTCTTTTCCTAACCAACAGATAGGATTAATAATTGAATCCTTTTTTATAGAAAGTATACTTGAAAATGAATCAAAGCTTTCAACATATGATAGCTTCTATCTTTAGAATATTTTTCAAAAGGATATCTTCATGATCTTATCCTAACATTTTATGAACTTTATATCTTGTTTTGGAAAAAAGCTCATGGATCAATAAAGATCCCCTTCTTGGAACTTCTTATATTCCCAAAAGAAAAGTTCACCTTTCATATCATTGGAACAACATGCAAGTCATGAAATAGAAGGCTAGACTATTTCATTTAAGATCATTTCTTTAGCAATGTATCCCATTTCCTAAAGATCACTTCCTTAGGTTTCCTCTTGAAGCTATAAACAACTTATCCATGTTTTCTTAGCAAATTGCATGGTTACCAGAGATGCAATCATAGAACCTAACTTCCATCTATTGAATGTCAAAGCTCAATTGATGCTAAAATTTTTGATTTCCATCATGTCTTGGGATAGAATCAAGTGAGAGAATTCACTTCAAAGTTCTCATGGAATTAGAGAAAGTTTTCTTAATTTATCATCCTACTTGGATGCATGAGAAATTTCACAAGAGAGTGTAATATCTCCTTCTAAAATTTACTTAGAAGTTTGGAAGTAGTCATATTTCTTGCTTATCAAGATGGCAAGAAAAGTGAATGCTTGACTTTCTTATGCCCACTTTTACTAAGCAAGACTTCTAACATACTTAATGCAACTTTTCATTAAGTATGTGATACCTAAGTATCATTTTCGGAAAGAATGGACTAGTAACTTGAGTTGCAATATAACTTTGTAATTAACTAGTTTTACATCTTTCCAAATGTCTAACTTGACTTGAAAAAGTAGGATAAATACTATGAAAGTACATTAATTTGTCTAATTTGAAAACAAGCATGCTCTTTCATATGCAAATGCATGTGCTTGCGTGAAAATGCATGTGCTTGCATGAAAATGCATGTTCATGCATATATGTTTTGGCATGTTTTTCTTTTCATGCCCTAAACTAAATCAAGCAATTCTTGAGCTTGCAATGCATGCATGTCATGCATCCATGCACAAACATATTAACTTGGCTTCCTTTAAAAGATATAAACACACAAGTGTGCAAGCTTGAGTGCATCAAATTCCTTTTCAAACAAGTAGGAAGCCTTGTGTTGTGCATGAAAATATTCTTTTGGAAGGAGAAATGCAAAAACAATCATTTCATTTCCATGCATTTAATAGAAACTATGATCCATAGAGGAAAGAAAATGCTTGATGAGTTTTCCAATACATCTATGCTCATTTGTTTTGCGTTCATTGATTACTCAAAAGCCACATAAACATTATAAAAAATCAAGACTGCTACTAAGCTTCAATGATAATTAAATGCAATCTACATGAAACCAAAGACCAAAGAAAATATTGACATAAAATCATCACCTTGGAAAATACTTATCTTCAGATCAAGCTACGTCCTTCCATTTTTCCTCCAAAAGAGCCATTCCATGCTTTGAAACTATCTTTGGATCGCCATTGATGTGAAAGCTTGTTAAATATGTTGAATGATTCTCATCTTTGATGACACGGGCTTGATTTGTCTCCTTATCTGAGGTTAACTTGAGCTTAAAATTGTCTATTGCCACAAAGTTTTGTTGTACCAAATTAGAATTTGGCTGAAAAGCATCAATCAGGTAGAGTCAAAATGGTTGGTTGATGCCACTCAATTGACAAATTTTGGGTGAAGAGGATAAGGCCTACATAAGGGTTGTGCCCGCTAGAGTTCAAATCCTAGATATCTGCTTCACACTTCTCTTGCTGCTTCGAAGGCTGATAGCTTTGAAGCTGCATGTGCAAATGTGAGAACATGTGCGTGCAAGCTATGAGGATGAAGTATTCTTTTTGTCGTCCCATTAGAGGCGTTGAAGGGTTGGAACCTCTCGTTTGAGAGACAACAAAACGTAAGCTTCTCCTTAATAGGATAGGAGTGTAACATAATCCTAGTAGGAGATGGTTGAACCACGCTCTAAGAGAGAGGATTAGGAAGTAATCCTCAACCATGGCTTTTGGGGCAAGTGGTTAGCCCATCACATTCCTAACCAAGAGGTTGTGAGTTCAATTCCTTACATTGGTATCAGAGCCTAGGAAGTAGGCTTGGGCAAGGTGGAATGACCCAATGGCCTTTAAAAAAGGCGCTTGGGCATCCTCTATGTGAAAGGGTAGGAATTGTGGAAGGCGCGCGCGTCGGTTTCAAGGATGGACCTTACAATGATTGGGGTGTATCTCTCAATCCGTAGGTCGGATTGAGGCATGTAATATACCGTTGGAAAGCTCTCGGAACGATTTTTCCAATGAGCTGGCTTGGAAGTGTGAATTCCTTGGGAATCCTTGGGTGGCACTTGATTGAGTGTTCAAGATACCAAGCATGGGTGAGAACAAGGTTCAAGACTGAGGTTGAGAACAAGGGCTCGAGACACCAAGGTTGCGAACAAGAAGGTTCAAGACACCAAGGTTGAGAGCAAGGGTTCAAGAGACCAAGGTTGCGAACAAGGTTCAAGAAACTGTGCGAGGTTGAGGGACATCAATTCAAGGGCACCTAGGGGTTCAAGGGACTGATCACCGAGGCTAGAGGGATACAAGAGTAGATCATTGAGGACAATGATCGACCAAGGGGGGAAGAATGTAACATAATCCTAGTAGGAGATGGTTGAACCACGCTCTAAGAGAGAGGATTAGGAAGTAATCCTCAACCATGGCTTTTGGGGCAAGTGGTTAGCCCATCACATTCCTAACCAAGAGGTTGTGAGTTCAATTCCTTACAAGGAGTTTGAGTCTTCGGCTGCCCACCTTTTGTACACGGACATGGACATCATGCTTTTGCGGCTGAAATCCAAAAACAAGTAGGCTTGCATGGAGAAATTGATCTCCAACGAAAAATTGATTTCCAACAAATTCACATGGTAAAGAGAGGAAAGAAGTCCAAACAAGGACTCAATGGATGTTCAATATTGTGGAAGATAATGAGTCTAGACCTTGAGGAAGATAATAATGAGCTCATTAAAGTCTCCATGGAACCTTGAGGAAGGTAATGAGCCACCAAGGCCACCATGGAAATAGATCTTGAGGAAGATGATAATGAGCTCATTAAAGTCTCCATGGAACCTTGAGGAAGGTGATAAGTCATCAAGGCCACCATGGAAATAGAACTTGAGGAAGATGATAGTCATCTCATTGATGTCTCCATGGAACCTTGAGGAAGGTGATGAGCCACTAAGGCCACCATGGAAATAGATCTTGAGGAAGATGATGATGAACTCATTAATGTCTCCATGGAGCCTTGAGGAAGGTGATGGGCCACCAAAGCCACCATGGAAGCTTGCCTAAGCTCTAATGCAAGACACTGATGATTACAACCTCGATATGTGAATTTCCTCCCAACCATATGCCTCTATATACAGTCTGTCCATGGAACTTCCTACTAGGGTAGCTGGATACTAACCATCCAAGTGTCAGCCATGTAACTCTATGTGTCCCAAGTGTCCTAGTTAATTGTAGTTAACTCAAGTGGATGCTTCTAAAAGGTTCTAGAACGCTTTGAGAAAAACTCTCTCCCCATGCTCCCCATGGGAGTGGAACCCAAGTCATCCTCCTTCATACCCTTGAGACTTAACCACTAGGCTAAGTGGATCACTTGTTTACAACAACACATGACCTTCTATGTACGTCCAGTCTCGAGATTTTTGGTCATACACATGAATGATCAAACGGTGTATGATCTCAAATATGTCTAAATTGACCGGATCCTTAGATCATACACTTTACTTTATTACACTTCTTTTAGGTGTTTTTTTAGACAAGAAGGAAAAAATAGTGATTATGGGAATACTTTTTCTGCAGTAGGCAAAGTAATTTCATTTTCATGTTCACCCGCACTCTATCCTCCAACGCTTTCAGTGGTTAAAAAGTAGTAATGTTTAACAAATCCATGTAAAATTCTAATCCGTAGATCTCTCTTAACTTTTAAAGCAAGCAAAGGAGCCCCATGTCTCCCCTAGTCACCTAACCTACTATTAGAGTCTCTACTATTTTGTTAATTTTTTTAACTAAACTAGAAATTGCAAGTTTATGAAAAGGCCAAACTCAAAAAGAAGTAAACTGACATCCCAAATGTACCAATCTTTGACTCATTTCAAGAGTACCTTTATTGAGAATCTCTTCACTTGCTTTCTTCCTGACTTTTTGCTTTATATGCTCTTTTTTTTTTTGCATCAATTTCAAAACTAATGTCCTTTATCCATGTTGATCCCTTGAGCTTTTCTTTCACAAATGGAAGTTGTAAGATAACTTCTCCTTTCACTCGTGTGGTCTCTTTACGCAAAAAGGGAACTTTATTTACAATATGTACTTATTGTTTCGATATGCGACAAGGAGAGGAGTTTGCATGACTATTATTAAAAATATGGGAATATGCAATCCACTCTTCCATTCCTTGAGAATTTCCAGGTTTCCTTGTAGAAGTTCATCCAGATTCCTAGCATCAAGAATATATTGTATGAGCTTTCAGTCTTGTTCATACTCTGTTTGACAATTTGAAGCCTAAATTCTGTTTTGGCACCATTTCCAGATATCAACAATGGCAATTGAGGTCTTTTCATGATAGATGCGGAAAGAACTAATCGTTAAGTTATACTCATATGATAGCATACTTGGAGTTCACTTCAAAAGCCAAATTCCAAAGTCATTCTCATAAAGTAATAGGAAAATAAACCAGTTGTAAGCATCACAGCTACATTAGTTCTTTAATCATGATTATGCATCACATCACTTCACACATGATTCTTTTGCAATTCACATAAAATGTACAAGTACGGTCATTTCTCATTGTTTGAGAGAGTGATGAACTGTTTGAGAGAGTGATGGATAAGGAGACATAGAAACTGTTTGGAAGCTCATTTCTCTTTGCACATGTAACCATTCGAACAAAAGCCCACTTTATCTACCTCATTTTTCTCATTGTAGATATGAGCTTTAACTTCAGAGATCACGTCCAATTAGAAAACCTCTATGACGTGATCTTCTTTGTCAAGATACAAAGAGTTCATTTCGTGCCATCATCTTTGGGGTTTTCTTTTTACTTAGAGTGGTGTTTATCTCTCTTTGGAGTCCTTTTAAGTACATGTCTTCTGCTTGGCCTTGTTGTCTATCAAGACAACCGTGATAGATAAATATTTCCTATTAATCATCATGGATTCCTGATTTGGCCTACGATGATTTGGCCTACAAACTTGGTAGTGGCAAATGGGGCATGTTTCCTAAAAGAACAAATGAAACAGAGGTATGGGATGCTTAAAATGTCTCTACCAAAGGATGTGTTCCACTGTTGCTTGTCTCTTGTGTGTCTCATCATTGCTCAATTGAGTTTTCCGCACTTGTCATCTAATGAGAAGAAGGAGAAGAAGTCCCAAAGCCAAAGGAGAAGAATTCCCAAAGCAGGTGATGCACCAAAGCCCAATCGCTGAGTCCCCGCAACCAAGAATATTTTCTATAATTTAGAAAAGCATCTCAATATGTTGGACTACCCAGGTGAATGGAAACAACAACTGAATCAAGAGGAAACCATAGAGACTCTTCTCCACAAGCAAACAATGTAACCAAGAATAATTCACTTCCTGCAATGAAGATGGTCTCACCTCCAGCAAAGAAGAAAACCTCGATAGTGAAATTTCTATCATCAGCTTCGTGCTTCCTGGACATGATGTGGACTCCTCGATTGTGGTGGTGTAACTCCCTACTTGACTCCCATGGAAGAACCCCCTCAAAGGATGTCTCATGTGCCAAGATCCCTCAACCTCTAGAAGAAGAGAGGAAGATGAAAACAAGAAAAACAGGGCTAAATCCATGACCAACAAAGATAGCTCCTATCATAGATGAATGTTCTTTCATACAACATTCGAGGGTTTTCTTATTCCTCAAAAGCGATCGTGGTTGGTCAATGGCCTCGAGATAAAAATCTCAACCCAAAATTTATCTGTCTACAAGAGATCAAAGTTGATGGAGTTGCACTGTATAAGAGGTTAAAGAGCATCTCCACATCTCACATGTGGATCATCACACAACACTCACATGGGAGTGGTGGTGCACCGATTGGATTCACATTGAAATGGCACTCTTTCTTGATGAATACTATTATCGATCGGAACCATCGGTGGATTGCTGCATTTAAGGGCCCTCTTTTGCTCACCATTGCTTCGGTTTATGGTACTAATCTTGAGTCAGAAATACTAGATACTTGGCACTCTATAGACTCTCTACCATTTGAGGTCATCCTCTCTAGGGACTTTAATATGGTAGAATTGTTATCAGATAGATGAGACCAAAGGGAATGATTTATTGACAAAATTGAAAAAGATGTCTGGGACTTGGTTAAGCTTCCCCATGATCTAGTGGAAGTCAAAGATATTCTTGGTTTCTCTTGATCACACCTCTACTTGGGCAAAGATTTTTGGAAATCTAGACTAGATAGAAGCTCTATCTCCTAGAACATCATTGACAAATAGGGTCCTCCATCCCTTTTGCAATGTGTGGGCCTAGTTTTATATGACCACTACCCAATGGTTCTCACCTTCAAACCTCATCTTAGACACAGAAACACCCCTTGGTTTCATATTGCTCCCTCATTTCTCTCCCTTCCTTCCATTCAAAAGGTGATCTCCTCTACATGGACTGAGTCCTTTAGGCACTATCCCTCTCTAGATAAGTGTTGGAAGATAGCAGTGAAGCAGTCCCAAGATCTTCTTGTCAAGGCCCAAAAAAAATACTCAACATTCGGAGGATGTGAAGGGAAAATAATTACTGTCGGCTCCAGCATCTGGAGATGGAAGTCAATAATGGTAATCCTAGCCTCCAATTGGGACTCCAAAAAATTAGAATCAAACTAAGATACAAAGAGGAATTTCATTAAGGAACATAAAAAATTATTTTAAAGATTGGTGTGTTGGAAAAGCATAGAAACTGATGAAAGATATGTGTAAGCTCCTAAAGAACAAACAAATCAAGGAAGAGGTCCTTTTCATGGTAGATAACAAGAGGAGGAAATGCACTTCAATGAAAGAGAATATTAAGTTAATAAGTAACCACTTCACTCAACTCATGCAGATGTCCATGTCGCTCACTTCTCAGGGGCAGGATTGCATGGCTACCACCTCAAGAATTAGATAGAAAAGAATTCCAAAATACATTGTGCATCTTCTCTACTCCCCAATCACTGCCATAGAGATTTTAGAAGTTATAGAGGCTCTCCCTAGTGGTAAAAGCCCGGGTTTGGACAATCTCACCAATGAGTTCTTCAAGAATTCAAGAATGACTTAATTAAATCCCCTACTTACTGTGCTGCATCCGAATCTAAAATAAATCACTTCAAAGCTACTTTCAAGGCTATTTTGGAGCAATCACTATAATTTTTCACTAACTAGGGATGTAAATAAATAAACAATGGACATATTTTTTAGCTCCTCAGTATCCCGATGGGTTTTGAAGTATCTACTAGCCAGAAGTGGAATTGGGTGTTAGACAAACTGGATACTAAATTTGCCTACTAGAAGGGCATGCAAATCAGCCTGACAGGGCATGCTATGGTGAGTAACACCTTCCCCATCTCATCCATTATCTACTTTCTTGCTTGTTGGAGACTGAACGATGAAGAATTAGTGAAGCTTGAAAGTACTTGTAGAAATTTCCTCTAGACTAGAGATCCCAATAGGAGGGGCGTGCCCAAGATCAAGTGGGCCTTGTGTGATGACCAAAAATACTCTAGTGGTTTGGGCATTATTAATGTGGGGGCTATTGTAGATAAATTGGTTGTCAAATGGCTTCTCAAAGCATGGTGCAATGTGGAAGCTTCTTGGGCAAAACTAATTCTCAGGGACAAATCCTCTCTTACACTTCAAGGAATCTATAGGTGGAAGAATCTTGATCTTCTCACATTTTTCTTTTCTCAACATCCTGAAGTATTTCTTTGGGGATGCACGATGGTAGAATCTCCTTCTTAAGAGCTCCGCAATGATACCCTTGTTGTAGAAACCCAAACTCCAATGCTACTCATAGTACTCTGCACAGAGGGTGCAAAATACATAGAAAACACATAGTACATAGACCACGAACATAGATTTCTTAGGTCATACAAATGTGGTCAAACTTATAGTTTGTGGATGACCAAAATATGATATGTTTTATTAAAGAACATATACAAAAGTGTTTGATGGCCATTGGCCTTTCACATGGACATTAACATTAACAATATCCCACTAATGGCCAATATGGCCAAAGTATCTTTGGGAGAAAAATAAAGAATCATAAAAAATACATGAGTATAAGTATACAAACTATACCTCCCATCTGACGTGCATGTTACACAATATACAAGTAACCATATACTAGGTTGCATTTATTTGATTGAATAATTAAAAAATATTAAATATGTTCATTTTATTCCAGGTTGTCCAAATAAATCCCAAAAAGAAATGGACAAGAATAAACTTTCGATCGAAAGGCTTTTGATCAAAAAAATTTCGACCAAAAAATTTTCGAGCAAAAAAATTCGATGGAAAGTTCTTTCGATCGAAAACGTATTATCGAAAACATCATTCTACACATGTTTTTTTGAGACTCTATGGAGCTCTAATCCTACCATAGAGAATTTTCTTTAGAGGTAAAATTAGTGTTTTTTTTTTACACATTTGAAAGTACGTGTACACATATGTGTGTATGTATGTGCATGTCATATACACATATGCATACACACAGAAACATGTACACATATAACATATACACACACACAAACATGTACACATGTACACACAAAATCATACACACACATAGACATATACACACACACATATAGATACTTGCACATACACATAGGCACACATATACACACACATTCATACATACACATGCATATGCATACATACATAGATGCATGCATACACACACATGCACATACATACACACATATGCATACACACACATATGCATACACACACATACATATACACACATGCATACACACATATTTACACATACACAAATGTGCACATATATGATATGCATACACACACATTTACAGATGCACACATATTCATACACACACATGCACATATCGATACTTGCACATATACACATATACACATCCACATATACATATAGATACTTGCACATATACATACACACATATAGACACACCCACATACACTCACATGCATACATACACGCATATGCATACACATGCATATGCATACATACATAGAAACATGTATACACACACATGCACATACATACATAAATATGCATATACACACATGCACATACAGACATATGCATACACACACATGTGCATACATACTCATATGCATTGATACACACATGCATATGTATACATAAATACACACATGCATATGTATATATACGTAAATACAAGCACATTCACACAATAAATCAACTTGAGCCTTAAAAAAAAAAAAAAAAAAGCGAAGTCAAGAAACCTTATCTACCTTCACAATCATGTACAAGTAAGTAAAGTTAGGTACAAGTAAGTAAAGTCATGTACAAATCAAAAATACATCTATACATAAAATTTTAGGTATAACCCCGAGCTTCATGTTCTAACTTAAAAGAACATGTTTTCAGCTCTGTGGTGGGATTCACCTATATTCTATTGAATATAGAACATGTTTTCATCTTTATGGTGGGATTCACCTATTGTTTGATACCCATTCAAATGATTCAAGTTAACGATCAATAACGATCCCTTTTTAATGGGAAATTTCTACCCTCATACTTAGCTCAAAAAAATCAACCTTCAAAATAACCTATAAAAATATAAAAAAGTAGAAATTCATTATTATGTGCTTGAAAAAATATTAAACTATATCATCAAAAATAAAATCTTTTATTACATGTTTACATCTCTTTTGTCGTAAGTATCAAAAGTTTGAGTGCATAAGCCTATTTCTATCAAAATTTGGCCATAACAAGTTCCTCTTGATGCTATTATCTTAATAAGTTGATTTCTTTCCTCCCAAGAAGTTCCTCTTGGTGCGATTGTCATGATGCCAATATATTAGCTAATAGAAGGTTTGTGTTGTATCAATACAACACAACTTCCTAAAGAAGATCTATGGATCTATGAAGCTATATTGTATTGATACAACAGGAACCTTTTTTAGCTGATATACATTGTCCAAGATGTCATTGATCTTCACTTATTAGTACCTTCTCAACCCTTGAATTATCAAAAATAACATAAAACCTTTTCCAACAATTACAATAGTTTTTAATTCACAATCATATAGACACATACACATGCACATACACAATCATATTGGATTTTCACTTGCAATCATATAACATACATGCACATACACATAAAAATGCTATTTTGAAGTAAGAATCAATATTGATTCAAAGAGTAACAATACACTTTTACTCACATTCATACACACAATCACATACATACACACTTGCATACACATA